>JAPDEL010000063.1:0-190294 GCA_027569095.1 Aspergillus conjunctus | reverse complement strand
CCCCCCCCCCCCCCCCCCCCCCCCCCCATTCTATAACCCCCCCCCCCCCCCCCCCCACTCACGGCCCGGGCGTTTGTGGTCAGTGTATTTTGTTTTTTTTTAAATGGTTTTTTTTTTTGGTTGGGTTGGGGGGGTCTATTTCCTCTACTTGGCGTGTAACAGACCGTTATTCCCTCACCCCCCCCCCCCCCCCCCCCCATATATTCCATGGCAAACTAGCAGCCAAGAATTGCGTCGCTGACCTGGAAACCCTCCCGTCTAGGTTCGCCCCCACTAGGCATCGCGCACGAATGATCGCCTCGGTCTTCTTTATGCAGCCTCTAGGTCAGATCGCCGGAAACCTCGTCTCGCTTGTCGTGATCAGTATCAGTCGGAAGCAGGGATCCGAGGACCTCACCCGCACCGTCGACAGTATGTGGAGATGGGTCGTAGGAATCGGTGTGGTCCCCGGGGTTATTGCCACGATTTTCCGTTTTGTCATTCCCGAGAGTCCACGATACCTGCTTGAGATCGAAGACGACCCCGTGCAGGCCGAATTCGACGCAACCACCCTCTTCGCCGACCCGCCCTTCACCCCCGACTTCGCCAACGAGAGCGCCACCGTCACCACCACCATCTGCTCCAACTGGGAGGACATCGTCCTCCCCCCTCCCGCCATGACCGAAGGCTCCATCGCCCTCACCGTCCAGTCCACCGTCGCCGAAAGCGAACGCTCCCCGTCGCAAACCCAGTTCATCCAACCCGCCACCCTCAACTCCCACTGGCACCTCACCCGCGAGGACATCATCCAGTACTTCTGGGTCGAAGGCAACTGGCGCACCCTCGCCGCCACCTCCCTCTCCTGGCTCCTCCTCGACTTTGGCTTTTACGGAATCGGCCTCTCGAGTCCCCAGTTCCTTGCCAAGACCTGGGGGTCGCTGAACGTCCACGGGCCGTCCCCGCCCTGGCAGACGGACGACTCCGGAAACACGGATATCTACAAGATGCTTCTAGACAGCTCCACACACGCCCTGATCATCCTCAACGCGGGCAGTTTTATCGGCGGCATCCTCCTCCTCCTCTTCATCCATCGCCTAGACCGCGTCGGTCTCCAGAAATACGGCTTCCTCGCGCTCGCCGCCCATTTCATCGCCCTAGGCACCATGTTCATTACCGTCCACAAGGAAGGCCCTGTTGCAGTTGCACTCTACATCATCGGTCAAATCCTCTTTAACTTTGGTACCCCCTCCCCCCTTCGCTCCTTCCTCCCAACAAAAGAGAGAGAGAGAGAGAGAGAGAGAAAGCGCTAATACAAATCCAGGCCCCAACGCAACAACCTACATGATCCCCGCCGAAATCTTCCCTACCCGCTATCGCGCCACCTGCCACGGCATCAGCGCCGCCGCTGGAAAACTCGGCTCCATCCTCATCCAGATCATGTCGGCCTACTACAAATTCGGCTCAGGCCCCGGTGACAGTCAAACCATCCGCCACGGCTGGATGCTGATCGTCTTCAGCGGGTGCATGATCCTCGGCGCGGCAGTCACGCATTTCTGGATCCCGCCGGTGCAGCGTCGGGGTAGTGGGAATGGGAACGGGAAGCTTTGGGGTGGGAATACGGAGACGCTGGAGACGTTGGCGTTGGGGAGGTTGGGGTGGAAGAGTCGGTATGCGGTGAAAAGGTAGGATTTGATGTAAATTTTTATCTCTCTATACCATCCTTCTGCATACTGATGGTGGATGGATGCTATAGAGGGAGGTTTAATTATTATATGCGATACCCCGTTTTAGATAATGATAATGGTTTTGATCAACTTTTTAGGGCTTGGTTTGGTTTGACTTGTATTGAGATTAGACCGGCAGAGTGTCAAGGCTCGTCCAGCCAACACGAAAAAAATATCGATGTGCCCAACCAAACCGAGGTTATGGGAAAATAAAATAAAACCACGATATAGAAAACAAAAAAAACGAAAAAGAAGATGCGTCGGCCGGGAGTCGAACCCGGGCCGCGACATTGGAAGTGTCGCATACTGACCGTTATACTACCAACGCTTGTTCTTGTGGGAATGGTGCAATTTAGTGTATACTAGCCAGGTCACCCAAACTCGGAGTCGCAGATGTCCCGTGGTCAACATGGACTGCAAACAATAACGCTTGAAAAATGGATCCATTTAAATTATGATACCTCCACAGACACTCGGCCCTGGAATTTGGTTTAAGCGCTTGAGGGTAGGATCAATTGAGGTAGGGAAGCCATATCCAGAGTGATAGGAGGTGTTGGATGCGTTGAGGGGAGACTGTACTATCCACACCTACAGACAGAATGACGAGTATGCAAATCGACTGTGTTTTCCTTGATACACGTGAGTCATAGATGGGTTGCTAACTGGAGGAAATGAAACAGTAAACTGATGGAGTGAGCGATTGCTGCACTAGTCCTAGTTACGGCTTCTCTCCGCCCGGAAATACGTCTGCCATCGTATGCTGTCTGTTTTCAGGGGACATACTATGAATTTAAAAAAAAAAATAAACGAGGATATAGAGGAAATGAAACCTTTGGGGAAAACAAAAAAAGAGTGCATCAACCGTGAATCGAACACGGGCCTCATCGATGGCAACGATGAATTCTACCACTAGACCATTGATGCTGATCTCATGTGGGGAACTTTCAATTTTAGTGACTATAAGCTTAAACTCAATTGAGAATTTTCTTTCGTCACATTTAGACTGTTTAAGCGTAATTAAGATTTCTTTTTGGGGTCTACGCATATTCTCTGGGTGATGTAGTACCTAAGAAACAAATTTGGGGGGTATGGGTCACCTTGTAGCACGAATATTTGTTGCGTGAGTTTGAGATAACCGAGATATATATAACCGGGCCTAGTCAATCATGGCAGTGAAAGGTATGTAACTAGAGACGTTTCGCTCTCTGCTCATTTTACATAATATCCTGATCTTAGTTCGGCCTGGACCCATATATTTTTATTAATATGAAATCCTATTCCTAATCTACATGTCTAAATTTTATAAAGTGCTTTTTTAGTGTCTTTCTGAGGCTAACATGACTTCCTAATCTGGTATAGAATAGAATCATGCGGTAGAGTTTAGACGAAAAGAATGTTATATTATATAAAAGAAAGGTTAATTATCACCAGTGTAATCAATGAAGATGGGCTTACCTTCGCTTCCAGAATGTGTCTTGAGCTCTTAACTCCGAGCACATGCGTTTCGACAGCCATGCCTTGGTCTCCAGGATACAAGGCCTCTCCGGAGGACAACGTAAAGCCGATTCCTTATGTCCGCAGCTTGAACTCGAAAAGCCAAACTTTGAGGGGGTTGCAATTATCAATCAACCCGTTCAAATTCCATAGCATCGCCCAGTAGCGAGGCAAACTTGATCAATACAAGGATCCTTTCACCACCCAACGAAAAATGGCTGTAGGTTACGCCAAAGACCAGCCTCAAGGTTTCACCAACCGCATCGAAAAAATTGCCATTATCGGGGTACGTCACACACACATACACACACATATATATATCAAAGGAAGACAACAGGCAAAGCTAATCACACACAAAGGCTGGTGGGTCCATCGGTCGACACCTCACAGACCAACTCCTCAAGAACGGCAAACATGTCATCACAGCCATCACCCGCCCCCCCGCAGCACCAACAGCATCCCCGAAGGTGTCCACCACGTCGCAAGGGTCGATTATGGCAGCGACGACGGCAGTGCACTTATTGAGGTTCTCCATGGCCAACAAGTGTTGCTTATTACCATGAATGTCATGGCCCCACCGGACACCATCGTGAAGCTCATCCGCGCGGCCGCAAAGGCCGGCGTCCCGTATATCCAGCCGAACTGGTACGGGCACGATGCGGCGAACGACTCCCTCTGCGATGATAGCATGCTCACGGCCAATCGAGACCGGGCGATCACGGAGATCCAGGCGCTCGGCGTCAGCGCGCACCTCTTGCTCGTCAACAACTTTTGGTACGAGTTCAGCCTCGGTGGCGGGCCAGACCGGTTTGGATTCGATTTTACCAAGCGCACATTCACGATCTTCGATGCGGGGGACGTCCCCATCAACACGACAACCTGGCCGCAGTGTGGACGGGCCATTGCGCAACTGTTGAGCCTCAAGGAGCTGCCCGAGGATGAGACTGACAAGTCGCCGACTCTGTCTCAGTTTGCGAATAACTCCGTCTATGTTTCCAGTTTCCGACTCACGCAGCGGGATCTGTTTGCCAGTGTGAAACGCGTCACGGGGACTACGGATGATGACTGGACCATTACGCGTGAGTCTTCACTGGAGCGGTTTAGAGAGGGCCAGGAGGGTATGAAGGTGCATGACTGGAAGGTTTTCACTAAGATGTTGTATAGTCGGATGTTCTTCGCGAATGGGGATGGGGACTACGAGTCCAAACGGGGCCTGGATAATGCTGTGCTTGGGCTGCCGCTGGAGGATTTGGACGAAGCGACAAAGGAGGGCATTCGGATGGGAGAGAACGGGGAGGTTCCATTTTCCCACTGAGAACATTCAACTAGCTATAGTACCCTATATGATAGAATTATTCTTATTTTATTTAAAATAAAAATAAAAATAATAATAGTAAATTCTCGTCAGAGTTAAAAGTCTAAATAATAATAAGGGTTTCCCGGTCCATTCTAGGGTCTAACTACTAAACCCCTATCTCTAACTAACACTACAATGTAAGCCCGCGAACCCATTACTCGCTGACATTTGGTCGAGCACCTCCCATACAGCCTGTTCATCATGCCCGCCCATCGTCTACCTCCAGAGCTTGTCACCCAGGTAGTCTCATACCTAGGCCCCGATCTCGTCCCATCTGCAATGATTAACCGCGAGGGGTAGGCTGCAGTTAAGAAGCAAGTGTTCGCAGTAATCAAGCTGCATACCCCTGAGAGGCTCGCAGAATTCCATGAGATCATTGCCCTGAACAGGCAGCGAAGGTCTTACCTTTGTAAGCTTGAGGTTCTGATTCAACTAGAACCATACTCTGTTAAGGCGCGCGTGGGCTTTGAAATGGCCGAGAAGCATGGAAAAATTGACAAAATCTTCACTAACTGGCTCCAGACTGTCTTAAAGAGCCTGGCGCTATGGCTGGGGAGCAAGAGAGTAAATTTTAAAGCTCCAGTTCGAATGGAGCTCGATGTGGAAGGGCAGCCCCTAAAATCCGACCATCTTTTGAGGACGGTTTCCCCCATGCGAGACGCACCCTCGAAAAATCTGTGCGTTTCACCGACACTGAATTTTTAGCACAAACAAGGGACGAGGAATACAAGGGAGCAAAACAGCCACCGGTTCAAATCTCGGGTTATTAATAATTTCGAGAATGTCTTGTTCATTTGGCGGGACCAGCGATATCTAGAAGATTGTTTGGTAGAACGGGGAATTCAGGATCTGGCAGAACACCTGTTGGCAACTCTGAGAGATCGCCCATCAATGCCGAGCTTTATGTATGGATTTTTTGATATTTATCGTCCCGCGAGGTCTCGCCCCTTATCTCGAAGCCTCGATCTATATCGAGGTGCTCCACTTCCCGGGCCGGATATTTTTAGGCTTCGACATGGCCAATTGCAAGGTGTTCTTGGGGTTAGTGGTCGCGCAAGCCTGGGCTATTTTTGCCGAGATATTCTGCCTTCCCCATGGGGGCATTCCTTTGTCCGAGATTAGTGGTTTGCACTTTATACTTTTCTCTACTATAGTAGAATGTGGATTGCAGTCGACCCGGAATCTATTCCCGCTACCTCTGAAGAACCAGCCCTGGAGTTAGTGGAATCTTAAAAAAAACTCGATCCACCCTCCACCAAGGGATATGTAATCTGTCTGACATGTTATCGTCAATCATTAGTGGGTCGTGAAGATCGCATTACTGATCAGTCGAGAATTTGAGATTTTGGCCAGGTAATTTCCGGCTAGGTTCGAGTTTAGACTGGCACCCGAGGCGGGGTAAGGTAGGCAACGCATAAACGCCCACCTTATATAAGACTGATTTGTTTGTGCCCCTCTTCTTGCCCCCCCTTCCCCCTCTCCCTCTTCCTCTTACTTAGATCCTACTTCTTTGCTACACGTTAATCAAAGGAGGAGGAGAAAACAAACTGCACCAGTGAAACAATGGCTGTCGCTTCAAAAGATATCATCGAGCCTGGTTCCGTTCTTGTCCCCGTGGGCAAGTTCCCCCAGACATGCTCCTCGACGGAGATTGATGCCGCCCATGTGGCGTCTACAGTGGTAGAGAAGCTCAATGCCGCCTTATCGCAGAAGGACGTCCCAGCTATCAGTGAGTTGTTCCTCGAGGACGGCTTCTGGCGCGATCACCTCATTCTCTCGTGGGATTTCCGCACGGCCAAGGGGCGGGAGAATATCGCGAAGCTTCTCGACGAGGGAAGACTTCCGGGGAAGCTAGAAATCGACACGTCCAGTCCCTTCCGGGCGCCGCATGTCGGGCCCATCGATGCGTACGGGGAGGTTACTGGGGTGGAGTTCTTTGTTAATGTGTCGGATACGGTGGGCGAGGGGAGAGGGATCGTTCGGCTGGCGGAGAAGGATGGCGAGTGGAAGATTTTCACCATCTACACGTCACTGCAGGATTTGGTGGGACATGAGCAGAATGTGAACCATCGGCGGCCGACGGGCGTGCAGCATGGTGAGATCCTGGATCGGAGGAATTGGCAGGATCGGCGCACGGAGGAGAGTAAGATGGAGGAGAAGGAGCCTACGGTGGTGATTGTCGGTATGTGCGATTCTGTTCCGTTGTCTCTCTTTTGGGGATGGTTGATGTCTGATTCGATTCTGGGGGGGGGGAGTAGGAGCTGGCCAGGCCGGTCTTACTATCGCAGCGCGGCTCAAAATGCTCGGCGTCGACGCTCTGATTGTCGACCAGGGGGACCGTGTCGGGGATAACTGGCGTAACCGATACCACCAACTCGTTCTGCACGACCCTGTCTGGTTCGACCACCTGCCCTACCTCCCCTTCCCGTCCCATTGGCCCATCTTCACCCCGAAGGATAAGCTGGCGGAGTTCTTCGAGTGCTACGTGAAACTGCTCGAACTGAACGTCTGGACAAAGACAAGCATCGCCTCGTCCTCCTGGAGCGACGAGACCAACCAGTGGACCTTGAACCTCCAGCGCCGCAAGGAAGACGGCACGACAGAGACCCGCACCCTTCACCCGCGCCACATCGTCCAAGCGACTGGCCACTCCGGCAAGAAGAACCTCCCCGCCTTCAAGGGCCAGGAGGCATTCCAGGGCGACCGCATCTGCCACAGCTCCGAGTTCGCCGGCGCCAACCCGGCCAGCAGGGGCAAGAAGGCCGTCGTGGTCGGGTCGTGCAACTCGGGCCACGACATCGCCCAGGACTTCCACGAGAAAGGCTACGACGTCACCATCGTGCAGCGGTCCTCGACCTGCGTCGTGTCCTCGGAGTCGATCACCGGGATCGCCCTGAAGGGCCTCTACGAAGAAAACGGCCCGCCAACCGACGACTCGGACCTGTACCTCTGGAGCATCCCGTCCGAGCTCTTCAACGCCCAGCAGCAGAAGATCACCGCCCTCCAGAACCAGCACGACAAGGAGCTCCTCGAGGGTCTCCAGCGCGCCGGGTTCCAGCTCGACCGCGGCCCCAACGACGCGGGGCTCCTCATGAAATACCTCCAGCGCGGCGGCGGCTACTACATCGACGTCGGCGCGGGCAAGCTCATCGCCGACGGCAAGATTCGCGTCAAACAGGGCCAAGAGATCACGGAGATCCTGCCGCGCGGGGTCCGGTTCGCGGATGGATCGGAGCTCGAGGCCGACGAGGTCGTCTTTGCGACGGGGTACCAGAACATGAAGACGCAGACGCGGCTGATCTTTGGGGATGCGGTGGCGGACCGCGTGGAGAGCGTGTGGGGGTTCGATGCCGAGGGCGAGCCGCGGACGATCTGGCGGCGCAGCGGCCACCCGGGCTTCTGGTTTATGGGCGGGAATCTGGCGCTGTGTCGGTATTTCTCGCGGTTGTTGGCGTTGCAGATCCTGGCTGTGGAGAGAGGGATTGCGTCATGAGGATTTGGGGTGATTTTCCTGGGGGTGGAAAAAAATAGTGGTAATGATAGTACTTAGGACGACTAGGCTAGGGTACTTCTGTAAGGACAGCGGGACGTGTTCCTGTGAAGGATAATTCGACCGATTTCTTGTTCGTTTGTTGTTTGGACTGACCACACATATCCTGGCTTCGTAAAATTAATACAGTTTCTCTCCATCTTCACACCTATCACACCCGGATCGAATAAAAAGGATAGAGAGGAGTAATCAAATCAATAGAACTAGAATATAGCAAGGATATCTACCCTAAACAACCCACCAAACGCCAATACCCCCCCTTTAAAAACTCCCATGAAAGCTGGGTATATAGATAAAAAAAAAAAAAAGGATATGCTGGTATATATAAAAGGTAAAACAAGCTACTGCAACCACCCCTCCTGCCTCGCAATCCAAACCCCCATGGTCAAAATCCACGTATACAGCCCCGCCCCCTCATCCACCACCCCGCGCAGCTGGTCCCTCTGCCACCGATCCCACCCGCCAACCTGCACCCCCTTCTTGGTCAACTGCGCCAACCACGGCCTGCGCAGCGCCGGCGGGTCCGCAATGCCCAGCACAAACCGATCCTCGCTGTCTTCGTCGATGCCCCCTCGCCCGCCCGGGAAGGCTATGAGCGGGGATTCCCCGGCGGTACTACTGCTCCTGCTACCGGTGGGGGACCGCGGGGGCCGTCTCTCCCACTCCAGGACGACGACGGGCGCGCTCGAGCCGTCCTCTTGGTGTTGCGAGTCGGACTCCTTGTCCCGTTTCTGCTGGAATCGGTACCGGCCGTTCGGGGTGATGCTGGCTTCCCAGAGCGTGCGGGAACCCGGGAAGTAGAGCTGCGCGGGGGGAGGCGAGTCCTTGCGGCGTTTCGCGGAGGGGGCAGTGTAGATGACTGCGACGATGTCGTCGCCGCCGTAGTCGGCGTCTGTGGGGTCATGGTCCGATTTGGCTTTTGATTTTTTGGGCGGCGTGGGCTGGTTTTTGGAGTGCGGGGTTGATGGTGTCCCCGGCGGGGGGAGATGTGCGTAGGGTTCGCTCTGGGTGAGGTACATGTCGTGCGAGTGGAGTTTGCGGGCGTCGGTGATGGATTTGCCCAGGCGGGAGGGCTGGTAGAGCTCGAGGATGGGGATTGCGCGGGCGGGGGGTGGTGAGGAGCGAGTGGCGGAGGATGGTGCAGAGAGCTGTTGGATCTGGAGCAGGAGACGCGACGAGAGCCGGAGCCTGGAGTGGGAGGCTCGGTATCGGGGCGCTGGATGGGCCAGCGGGAACCAGGTTTGCGGGGGAGGGCTGGTGAAGGGGATTAATTCCTGCATTTTCCTTTGTCTTTTTTTCCTCTTTTTTTTTTCTCTCTTTCTTTCTGTCTTTCTCCGTATTGATGGAAGGAATATCGGCATAGATAGATTCCCTAGTGGTATGATCTCACGAACCTTCGACGGGGCGGGCTGTCTGAGTCCTCGTGCTCGCTCATGGCGGCGGATTGAGATCGGTTTTATAAGAACCGAGGAGGACAGCTTTGATTGACGTAAACGGTGGGCAGTGCTGTAGGGCTGAAATCAGAGGATTTCCAAAAATAAGCCCACGGAGGCTAGCGGCAGGGCAATGAATGGGCTGGTGGGTTTGGGGGCCGTCGTCCACATCAGCAAAGCGCATGGAGATGAAAAGGAGGACAGAGCCACAGAACCAGGGTGTCGAGATGCATATATATTTATTTGTCCATTGGCGATCACAAGGCACAGGCTCTGCTCCGGTTCCTTGTCACCCAGACACACAAAAAAAGGACCTCAGCCGCCGCGGCCTAGGGCTAACCAACTGAAGCGCCATCGTATTCGTGTCCACATTGGCGTCGGGCTGGAACCGCACTGATTCGCTGAAGCGTATAGTCCAAATTGGCTGCCTGGACCAATTCAAGCTTATTCTGGCAGTTTGGTTTCGCATCTTTCTTTTCCTCCTTCTCTTGGCTGCGGAGTGGGTCCACTGAGCTGAGGCGCGTTTCTCCATGAAGGGAAATTATACGAGTACGATTGGGGGGGGAGGGCGCACAGGCGACTCGGTAGTTTCCCTTGTCCTCGTAATTAAACTTCGTTTTAGGATCGAGCCATCAAACGATGTCTGCCTGCCTCAGCCAGCGTCTCTGCTTTTCCCCCTGGTGAACTCTCGAACTACACAGTCACGGAGTTTCCGGGCTGGTGGAGGCATGTGAGCCGAAAATAGGCCGATCTAGTGGCTGAGACAATTTCAAGCTACAAGAATCACTAATATTAATCAATAATCTTAACCCAAGCGGGAGTCGCCAGAGCGAAAATAAAATCAGCACAACTCGGCCCTCGGAAATAATTGTTGGTAGCAGCAACAAACCAACAAACCAACAGACGAGTGGTTGTGAATAGTAATCCAGAATGCGGTCAGCTCGACTCCGCCTTGTTCTCCTCAGGTCTCATTTCAGCCTTGGCCCACCCCTCATGCTTAGTCTTGCTTCTCTCTTCTGGCACTGCCTCGTTTTCGTTTAATCCCTACCGTTTTCGTTTCTTGAAGAGACTGGGTCCAGCCAAGCCAAGCCTCCGTATTTCGACAACTGAAATAAAATTGACCGTTGTCTGTGTTGCGCAACTCGCGTGACTGGAGCACGAGGAGTCGCTGGAATTAATATCCGCTCCATTGCCGCTCGGCCCGGGAATTTCGCACCAGGTTATCTCCAATGCAATTGGGATAATTCGGATCGGATTCACGATCCAGCCGGAGGATCTCTCGAGGAGGAATCGTGCAGAATAAAGATATTATATTTTTAGACACCGAGACCGCTCATTCTGGTTCTCAGGAGTCTAAGCCGCTGGAGGATCACTCGTAGATGCGGGGGACTTTCACAATCCACGCGCGCATTCCTACCTCTTCTGGACGGCATCTGTAACCACTCCGAGTCGGTTGGTCACTGGAATTCCTTCCATTCAATTAATAATAGAAAAGTGAGTGAGTAGCGATTAAAAGTACACGATAAGACATCTCCCGACTATACTCCGTACATTTTCACTCTCAATTACACCGCCATAAACCCCACGATCGCCCCAACCAGAGGAAACACCGCACGAATCCCATTGAGATAAGTCCATTTCTTCAACAAGTCCTCTACTTCCCCAGTCGACTCATCGGAGGGGATCCAGGTCGAGTCCGCGCGCTCCATCAGCTTTCCATTGGTGCCCAGCATCACAGCTAGAGTCCACGGAACGATGCCGATAGTAAATGCTGCAGCTACAATGTAGAGAGCGCCGCTGTTGGGCGAGGCCAGCGGGGCCAGCGCCGTCCCGGCACGGACGGACCAGGCGAGGTACGCGAGTGCAGCGGCCGTGACGCCTGCGATGGGCGGGTTCTGAGCTTTGCCTCTGTTGTACATCTCGCGCCACTGCTTGACAACCAGCGTGAGAGGGACTTGGTGCTCGCGCCAGGACTGGATGAGGCCTGGCATTGTGACGAGACTGAAGCAAGCGATGTTGCCTATACTCATTAGTCTTTGTGTGGTGTGTGGATGGCGCTGTGTTTTGAAGCGAGGTCTAGCTAACCAGAGAGCCACGCCGCTCCGCTCAAGCCCACGGCTTGGGCCACGCGAAAACCGGTGGGAAATTCGCCCATGATTTGTTTGATCTTCGGGTATTGGTGGTGCTTTGATAGACGGTGAATTGTTGATCAAGCTAATTTTAGTCGCGAAATGGAAGATGGAGGAAAGATGAGTCGGTGATGACGACACCCCAGAGAAGGGAATTGCGGTGAATCAGGTGACATCTTTTTCCATTCTATGTTGCCTAGAATTCTTGACTTTCTCCCAAGGAACGAGATAAAGTTTATTTGGAGAGAGATATTGGGTTGACATTATCTTATCAAATTTAAATCTCGCCCAGGGACAAAAGTTCCTTGCAGGTGACTCGGTTCGGTTTGTTTGCTGAGTTGCATCAGCAAATCATATCTTGCAACATGACGCGGATATACTGCATAAATGACTCAGCGAGGTTATTATAATCTTGTATAGCAACATGGCACTCGCTTACTTTCCGACCTGGTCGTCTTGAGGAACGACGCCCTGGTTTTTGTTATCATGAGATGAGTAGCCTAGATTATTTCTTGCAGGGTTTGAAATGGAGAGGTTAGAGTTGGTATAGCGACTCTCAGAGTCTTCTCTACACTATCTTGTGTGATGTTTGGGTGTAACTCGCTCCTTTGATAAGAAGGCATGAAACTATAGGACTCAGCAACGAAATACATACAAAATTAAGTAACTCTTCGATAACAAAACCGCCTTAAAGGAACAGCATTTAGTTTGGCTAGATTGACACTTCGCGGATATAATAGGTTGGCTACCACTACAACCTGATCACTTACGAACTCTTCTCTACCCAGCGACCTCATCTATACTAAATCGTAGCAGCCAACTGCTGTACAAGATAATCACCAGCCTTGATCATCGGATAAATCTTCTCCTTGCCCACCGCATCCCCAAACGTCCCAGGCAAGGCATCTATCTCTGCACTCTTATTCGGAATGCAGAAATACGCAACACTATACCGCGACGGGTACACATCCGCTTCCTCCTCCTCACCTCCACTGCCCTGAACTGGCTCGACGACACGGTGGCGCGTACTCTTAATCACATCATTCGACCACCTCGCCAGCAGATCCCCCGCATTGACAACAATCGTTTCCGCGATAGGCGTAACATCCACATACGTCTCCCACGGGCTGCGCACCTGCAACCCCCCCCTCCCATCCTGAAACAGGAGCGTAAGCGACCCGTAATCCGTATGCTCTCCCGCCCGGATCTGGTCCGGATTATTCTGAAACACCTCCTTCAGCACAGCCGGATAGTGCAACAGCCGCAGATTATTATCGCTCGCATCAATAAACCCCGCGAAGAAATCCTCGGCCAGCCCCATCCCCAGTGCAATCGCCCCCATCACCCTGCCATTCAGCTCGCTGCACGTCTCATAGAACCGCAGCATGATCTCCTTGAACACCCGTCCTTCCTCGTCGATCCCGTCCGGCCAGTAGTTTGGGAACGACCCGTTGTCGTCGCGGCCGATGTTCATGGTCTCCTTGAGATCTGGGTTTGTGGCGCGTATGGCTTTGCTGTCGTTCACGTCAAGACTGAGCTTCTCTTTCCCCATGGTGATGTAGCCCCGGTTGGACTGCGGGTCTGTCCATTCGAGGGCGTCTTTCTCGGTCTGGGGGCGGGCGAAAAAGCCCGCGGAGTGGGTGAATACTTCCGAGACGAGGGAGGTAGGGATCCCGTGGTCTTTGAGGTAGAGGAATCCGTAGTTTTTGAAGGCGTTGGTGATTTCTTGCGCGGTTTGGGCTTTTTCTGTGCTCGTGCCGCAGAGGAAGGGCTTGAAGCTTATGATCTGAGATTGGTCAGTGGGTGGATGGGATTAGTAGATGGGGGGGGGGGAGGGTTACTGACGGGGATGTTTGTGGTCATTGTGAATATTATCTTGGGAGGGGTAGTTCGGACTTGAAGGATCGTAGATGTTTTGAAACGAGGAGAGTTTTTCGGTGGATGAAGTAATGTCTTGTGAGAGTGGCTGAGGGGGTTCTCCTTGCTTTACTTTCACGGGGTAGGGCATACTCTCGTAAGCCCCATACAAGATAAAAGTACTTTAAAGCGCGATAAATGGCGCCAGAAGCTTCAGATGGACAACCACTGAGCACATAGATACTCTATCAGGGCATGATCAATATCATTCACAGGATAGGCTTATCATACTGGAAAAACACATATCTCTCATTCTATCAAGAAGGGTGAAATAGAGTTATCAGATAATCGAGATTAGATGGACACCGTTCATTTGCTGCCAGCGGGTTTATCAAAGTTATTAGCTATCTGAGAGGATGCGGAGTGGTGGTGCGTAATGCCCCAGATAAGAAAAAAAGGGGGGGGGGGGGGAACGTGGGGAAATAAATTACCAAGCCAGCTATAGCAGTAGTTTCAGTCTGCCGGGATAAATGAAGCGGATGAAAGTTCCATATTGTTGTTTGAGCCACATTATGCTAGTATTGCTGGTGTCTATGGCAGCCCCTATCTTGTCAACCGAACGCAGACGATTCAGCAAGGCTACATGTATTTATCTTTTGTCCTCCGACCTACTATATGTCTCAGGCTCCAATAATTGGGGAAACTTCTCAGGTATTTCGATTCACATGATAAAAAGCAGGGTTATGGCAAGGAAATTTATGAGGTACTAGTAACTAATAAGTCCCCCCGTAACGATTACGAAGATGTGTCTCCACCGTTATAGGCTCGTGCAGTGGTTTCTCTCCCTCCTCTACGCAAGTCGGAATACACGTTATAACCTGATCGAGTAGTCCCTCGTTGAAGAATGCAATGCTGTAGCGATCGCGATTGGACACGGGTGAGATAACTCGGTGACGAGTAGATTTATACCGGTTGTTGGTCCATCTCTCTGTAGAAGCTAACAGTCAGTACTATGCAGGTGACCTCGATTGCGAACTAGACGTACCCATCATATCTCCGATATTGACTACGTATGCGTCGGGAATGTATGCCACCGGGTACCAGGCATCGTCCGGTTCGTAGTATACTTCGAGGCCACCGACTGATATCCACATTAGTTCAAATGAACGTTTTGGTGTAACTATTTGTATGGTGAGTCTTACCTTCATCCTGTAACAGGAGGGTCAGCGCACCGAAATCGGTGTGGGCTCCGATACCCCTCGACTTGGCTGCGATTTCTGGTGTAGTTGGAGGGTATCGATGCGCTCTGCACATCGTAATAGCTAAGAGAGAGTATATAAGTACCGTACGCAATCTTCGAACACGCAGGAACAAACCTACAATCCTTGCTAGCAACAAAATCATCAAAATACGTTTCCTCCAGATTCAAACTCAAGGCCAGCAGCCGAAACATCGACTTGCTCAGCTTATGCACCTCATTGAAGTATCTCGTGTACGTCTCCCGGAATCCCGGGCAGACTGTTTCCTCCGGCCATTGATTGGGCCCCTGCAGGAATCTCCCCTCCGACAACTCAGGGCCGATCATGAAGCCTTCCTTCTGGTCACCGCCGGCTGCGGCCTCGAGTTTCTGTTCGCCCACGACCTCGTACCCGCGGAGACATTTTGACTGACTGCGGTGAAACTGCTTCTTGATATCCTGTGGCAATTTGAAGAAATCCTGTAGGCGCTGGAGGGTCTGTGTTCGCAGTTCTGAGGGGACAGAGTGCCCGGTGATCTGGAGAAAACCGGGCTCCTTGCAGGCGGATCTCAGGGTGGCTACGACTTCTTTGGTCTTTGCTTCGTCGTTTTCCAGATATCCCGAGATATCTATGACAGGAATTTGAATCTTGGGTGTGCCGGAGTCGATCATGATGCTGAATATCGACACTCGTAGACGTTCAACCCGTTTCTCGGGGCAAAAGGATGGTAATCAATTGAAGTGGATGGAGTTGGTGGTAGTTGAGGGGTCATTGGAGAAATCATCAACTGGCAATGCGGGGTCGTTTTAAATAAGAGCGCTTCATCCGACTCGTTTTCTTTCGTTCATCCATTTCATCTCCTTCAAGACCAATCTTTTCTTCCCCACAATGATTATTGACCATTTGGTTATCGGTATTTCATATAATTCAGCCACAGCAAGGATAACTTATCACCGTTGACACTCTTTATCTCCAGCTTCTCCAAATCTGAGCAAACCAAAATCCCGCTTATCTCCACACTCCAAGCACTCGGAATCCTGTCAGATAAGAAGCCCGAAACTGCATTGGTTAAACGGCAAAATAACGCGCCTATCTTAATGGCTAGACTCCATCTTTCGGCTCTAGATCCAATGGCGACGCCCCCCAACCCTGATTTGGCTCATCCTTCGCCCTTTGCGGTGGGACTAATAGCGTGTCTGCATCCAATGGATCCCTTTTCATAGGCTAGCAATTCCAAAGTTCCGACGAGAGACTTCGAAGGGAAAAAACGATAAGTGAGGTCATTATTATATTTAGCGAGGTTTGATTGTATCTCGCGTGGCCGGTGGCTCAGACTTTCTTCGCCTGCGGGTCACTGCCCAAGACTCTGGGTCTGATAGCAGCTCCCACAAATAGACTGAGGCGATATGCAACCCCCCAGCAGGTTAAATAGTTGTTCTAGTATCCCCACCATCATGGGATGCAATTTTCTATTTTTTTTAAAAAAAATCTTTGATCCTTCAGGGCAGCTCCGGTTCATACGGCTCCTACGTGAAGTATGGATCCCCTACGCAAACGGTTCACCAACAGAGTAAAAGAGTCGCTGGAAAAGAAGAAGACTCTCGATGGCTGGGTTCTCCCCAAGCATGAGTCCAGCTGGGCTCCTCCTGGAACATGGACAAACATCGATCTCGATGTGACGCCGTTGACCCGCAGAACGTGGAACAGTCTTACCATGCTGGGTTACTGGGTCAGCGACGTGATCAGTATCCAGAGCTGGGAGACTGGTAGTACGATTCTAGCTGTTGGTCTGACATGGTAGGCGATTCTCTGAATATCACTCGTCAGTCGAAATAAACCCTTACTCAACAGGCTGTAGGCGCGAAGCAGTGCTTAGTATCGTACTGGGATCCAGCATCATGGCTATTCCTATGTCCCTGAACGGCTACTCCGGCGCAAAAACCCACGTTCCATTCCCTGTCCTCGCAAGAGCATCCTTTGGATACCAACTGGCCAAATTCCCCGTTATTGTCCGTCTCGTCACTGCGTTGTTCTGGCATGCCATCACCAACTTCCTAGGTGTAGCGCCCATGACCCAGGTCATTCGGGCGATTTGGCCCTCTTATCAAAATATCCCGAACCATATACCCGAGTCTGTGGGAATTACGACCCAGCAAATGATCTCATACTTTGTTCTCTGGACCGTGCAGTTCCCACTCCTCATGATCCCACCGCATAAGCTCAGATGGCTCTTCGGGGTTAAAGTGGTCATGTGTACAGCCACTATCGTCGGTATGGTGAGCTGGATCTGTGTCCAAGCCGGCGGATCCGGAGATATCTGGAAACAAGAGGCCCTGGTCTCTGGGGCGGAGAAATCATGGTTGACAATGTGGGCTCTTACAGGCTGCACGGCGAGTTGGTACGTTATCCTATTGATCTTCACCTCAAGTGCCACCACGCATTAACAAAGACCAGGAGCACCGTGGGTGTCAACATCCCCGACTTCACCAGATACATGCGCTCGCCCAAGTCATCCCTCAGCCAGGGCCTCTGGTTCCCTTTAATCTGCAGCTGGGTTGCTATTATCGGTATCGTCGTCACCTCGGCAACCCAGGTGGTCTATGGCGAGTACATCTGGGATCCCATCTCCGTCATCGACAAGTGGGAAGGCCCCAAGGGTCGTGCTGCTGCATTCTTCGCCGGTCTATCCTGGTGTCTCGCTCAGATCTGCGTCAACATGTCCGCTACGGTCATTTCCGGCGCAAATGACATGGCAAGTCTGTTTCCCAAGTGGATCAATCTGCGCAGAGGCGCTGTGGTAATGACAATTATCGGAGGATGGGTCATGGTCCCCTGGAAGATCCTGCATTCCGCCACTTCGCTCCTGAACTTTATGAACTCGCTGGGAGTGTTCCTTTCTCCTATCATGGTATGTTTTTTTTTTCCCTGCCTTTTCTTCTAAACCGACCTTTTATCTGCAAATTTCTAAAACCACAGCAGGGAATCCAAGTGGCAGATTTCTTTTTAGTAAAGCGACAGAACATCGATGTTCCCGCGTTATACCAACCTCACGGCCGGTATCGGTTCACAGCCGGAGTAAACTGGCGGGCCCTGGTTGCTCTGGTTGTATCTATCACTCCCCAGCTGCCTGGTCTTGCTCAGGCTGTGAATCCGTCATTAGACATCGGCGGAGCAGTATACATGGCTGATCTGAACTGGTACTACGGTATCTTCTCTGCTCTAGTGGTACATACAGCTCTTAGCTACTGCTGGCCTGCGAAAGAAAGCCTTGTGGATGGACTGATCGAGACCGAAGGAGAGGTAGTTCATACCTCTGAAATTATCTGTGACAAGGAGAAGGAAGCCATGTCCTCTCTCAACTGAATTTTGCACATTACCAGTTATTTTAATACTATCTATACTGTAATTGACCTAGATTTTATTTTCCCGGTGATGTGCGAAAGCCACCCATGAGGGGATATCAGCCTCGTCGGGTAATTCACGCCGATGGTGGTAACTGGTCTCTCTTCGCTCAGCTACAACATAACCTGCTGTTCTCCTCCTCTCAGGTTTCTCCAAGTTCTATCAACTTCAATTCATCCTCTTTCACTATGAATACATCTTGAGATCCACTTTATTTCACGTTTGTGTGGTCTCAGTCCATCACCAATCTATTGCCTTGCAATATACGAAATTGAAGTGCAACCAAAACAAGTCATCCGTACCAAACTTCAACCTTTCGAAGGAGCTCCCTCCACAAACGCCTCCGTCCACGCATCGCATACGCTCTTCAACATCTTGTCATCCCGAGCAAGAAGCTCAAACCCATCATTCACGATATTCAGCACATTTCCGAGCTCCTCCTCGCCAATGCCCGTGACTTGCGGCCAGTGCATCTGCGGCGCATGCGGTTTGTTCGGGTCCCCGGAGCGCGCATGGTTCGTGATATACTGCTGGTACTCGGCGAACTGAGGCACCTCATACCCCTGCAGCTTGGGGTTGTACCACATCGCGGCGGAGTCGCTTCCGTGTGTGGCATTTGCGGCGCCATCCAGGAAACTATACTGGAGGGACCAGCTCGGTTGCGGGTATGCCTCGACGGCAGCGCGCAGATTGCAAGTGAAAGTGATATCGCGGGTGGCGGCGAGCGCCATCTTTTTCTCGGTTCTGTACAAGGAGCGGTACATATCGACTAGTTTCTTGGTTTGTGTGGTCGAGTTAGGATACAGTAGGCCTGCAATGTAGGGTTCGACGTAGTTTGGTGGGACAGGGTTGGGGAGGAGAAGGCTTGATTCGTCGAGCACGTGGGAGATGATCAAGGAGTCAAAATCTTTCCAGTAGTTTCCTGTACATAGCGAGCGCATTAGATCTATTTCTTGTAACGTATGTTAAGAGTATTTGTACTCACCTTGGGCAAACTCAACCAAGGCCGGTTGGCGGATATACTTTCCATCAGGAATAGGAGACGAGTCTCCGCTGTATATCTCCTCATTTGCCTTTTTAAGCACGCTGCTATTGGAGTGCCTTAAGCATCTCAGGGAGTCTTTTGCACCGCCACAACCCGCGGCTGCAACGAAGCTCTCGAACCGCTTATATTGCTTCCCTACGTCCGCGTTGGTTCCAAACCCGGGACTCTGAAGCATAGCACGCCTGAAAAGTGGGTCCTGCTTTCCTCCTTTTGCGAGGAGGTGATACAGAATCGAGCCGGCACCCGCTGATTGTCCCCAGACAGTGACATTGGTAGGGTCACCTCCGAGGAGACGGATGTAGGATTGAACCCAGCGGAGAGCAGCGCGTTGATCGTGGAGGCCAGCATTGAGGACCCCGTCCGTCTCGAGGGGCTTACCGGCCATAAATCCAAAGCCACCTAGCCGGTAGTTGATTGTGACAACGATAAGGTCGTTGTCAGCGCGCTGGACGAGGCTGGTGCCATCGTAGAATCCGAGGCCGATTGCCATGTCTTTTGAGCCGGTGACGTAACTTCATTGAGATCTTCGTAAGTATGCACTTATACTATGATGTAGGATGTTTGGAAAGGCGACAGAACGGGAAAAGGGACTCACGCTCCACCATGAATCCATACGACCACCGGGACGGAGCGCTTGTGGTGGTTTCTCAGTACCTTTCCAGGTATATAGACATCGAGGAATAGACAGTCTATACTAGTTAGGTATTGCTAGACAGGAATGCTAAAGCAGACTTACCTTCAGCCGCGTTCTTCGTAATATTCTCCCATATGGGACTATCAAAGGCATCGGGAATAGACGCGGGGACGCAGTTATGCCCGTAGGATCCATCCTGAATGCCGGGGGTGAACTCCGGAGGGGCTGGTTTCTCCCAGCGCAAGTCACCGACTGGGGGGGCAGCATAGCGTATGTTATGGAAAGCGTAGACCTAGGAAGGGTTAGCGGATGAGTTCTCAGTAGGGTAGATCTCCTATGGAACTGGTGGGTGGACTGACATCCGTTTCATTGTTGTACTGGCTCGCTCGCCAGGTGCCGTACGGGAGTTTGACAAGTGGAAGCCCACTGCTCTCCTCAAAGCTAACTCCAAGGCCTACAGTCACAGCAGAAGCCGCTGCAAGTATGGAGGAGAATGAAACCAGCTTGAACAACATTTCGATACTGTTTCGACGTCTTCAATTGATTTGCGATTTGTGATATCCATGATCAGAGACGGCATACTCGCTGCCTTTTTATAAAAAAAAAAAAAATCTCTGGTGCCCAGTTACGACACAGGGTGGTTCTCAGCCATGGGTCTCAATTGCGAGTATCTAGTGAACAAACGAAAACACAAACGACGACGATCATCTGTCAAAGTTTCTGGGCTTCTCATTCGTCCATTTTGAGAGCTGTGCTCTGACGAATACGACTACCCTTTTTGGGTGGAATTAATGCCTGAGGCAGGTATATTTCAGAGAGGTTTAGTGACTTCAGTCAGAGATGAGGTGACGTTGACAAGGCTGTGCTCGTATCATGGCCATCTTTGCCCAGGGATCGGCAAAGTTTATATCGTATACGAGGAGGACCCAGAAAAAAGTACCTATATCGTTGAAGAATGCCTGGGAGATGCGCCTTGAAGAACAGGGCTGAGTCCATCGATCTCGATGTGTCAAGGGCCCAGTGGCTTCCCTTCAATCTATCATTTGTTTCTGGAATCAGACCTCCACGACGCGCTCAAACGGAAAAGGGGGAATGGCCTCTGCTTCTCAAGGTGTGGCTGTTCTCGGAGAGCCTCTATCCAGTAATGATCGATCCAGTTCGTATCTAGTGTGGTAGTGATTGGCCGGCTGACTTGGTCTCTCGGCATCCAGACATGGCCAAGTCAAGTGTTGTTTTCCAAACCAAGATGGAAATGAGCTTCTTCATCTGCTGTCCACCACGAACCAGCTAAAGCTGACTCGGAGGTCTCCACAAAGCACAGATTCCTGGCTCAGTCATCGATGTGGTATAACATCATTTTCGTCGGGCTCTTTATCTCTCCTGCGGTGGCACACGCAGATTTTCTCTGCGTCTACCCCTTGTCTGGGGTATATGCCCCTCTTCAACGCATTCTCTTCTATCTACTGCTTGCCTTCGGGGTGCTTGGTCGCCGTCAGCGATGGCTTATTGCCGGAGCGCTGGCCAGTGCCATGTCCTACGGTGGCTCAGCAGCAGTACACTCCATCCTCCTTCTGACAAAGGTTCGATCGCAGAGCGTTGATCTCGACACTTACGGGGTGTTTGCTGTCACATCGACGGCGGTGATGCTCACAGGGCCGCTGCTTGCCTGGTCAACCACATTACATACCATCGAGAAAGAAGTCCGTACGATTGTTCTTCTTTGGGGTGCTTTTGTCGCGATCGGCGCCGTTCTCGCTGTAACCTCCATCTATATCAAAAATTCCCTTCCCGCGCCGGTCTGCCTTCCATCCACAGCAAACGTGTCGTCCGTTATCTCATCCATCCATGACGTCGCGGGGGACTGCTTTTATGCATGCTTTTCGGAGCAATATCCGCTCTTCCGCGCTCCAGGCGACATCCTCGCGTGGAAGAACATGCTCGATAGCCCCGGACAGATCACCGGTGTTTTTCTCCCAACCATCGCGGGCAGTATCCCGAGTACCATCATCACCTGGGTGTGGATCCGCCGTCGAGGTAAAACCCGCGCAGTAAATCAGCTTTGGATTTCGCCTGCCCCGCTGAAGCGCCTCGAACTCGGGTGGATTCTTGGCTGGGTTTTCGAACGAAGACGGCGCCGGACGAACTCTTTCGCTAGAGTAGGGTCGTACGATGAGCGACATCCACCGACCCGCCGTTCCAGGCTATGGGATGCATTTCAGTATTACGCCATCATTGCGTCTTTCGGGGGGTTCGTGGTCAACATCGCGCTGAACGAGGTGCGATTTCGATCGCTGCCGACCAACGAGATGAACTACGAGGTGGGACAGTGGAGTCCATGGGTAGGTGTCGCGCTGGTGGTTCTCGCGCAGATTCTCCATCAGTCGTTGAAGAGAGTTTGGCCAGAGAAACGAGCTGATGAAGAAGAGGAAATGCGCATTCGAGAGAGGACGGAGGATGGAGATGGTTGGAGAAAGGAGGTGGGATCGCGGACGAGCACCTTTCGAAGTGAGCGGAGACGCAGGAGTTTCTAATGTGACTTTGCTTTCTTCCCCTTCTCTACTGTCGCGACTACTTGGTAATCATAGTCTCACACTCTACAACCTCTGTGTCCCCTTACAAAACAGGAGCTTCAAGAAATTTCCTCAAGATGAAGAGTGCCAGAAAGGGGTGCATCCAACAGGGGATTTCTCACGGTACAATTCGATTTCATCCCTTGCGTCGATGCAAGGGGACGCCCACACCCACACCACACATGGGCTTCAACCAGTTTCAAATTATCAATACAAACATTCAGAAAGATTACCCCTGGCGAGTTTGACGTGTCCCGCGGCTCAGGGGACAGGACAAGAGATGAAGCCCTGAACCGAATCGTCGCCAAGATTCGCGCTCTCGATGGCGAAAACAATGATCTTCACTCATTTTATAGGGAGTTAATTTATTGCTGGCCCATTTCGATACGTCTGGGACCCTTTGCGACGTTCTTCAGTTGCCCCTTGGATGATCATTGTGCCACATTCGTCAGAGGTTTCGACGCGGACATTCTTACGGACGCGCGGGTTGTGAATTCTCCCTCCTCAGGGGGGTTCACTGGGATTCCAGGCTCGAGATGTATAAAGGAAGCCTTGAATTCCATGTTCTCTCGATATCCACGACTCGATATTCACGACCCGACCCCCCCCCCCCCCCTCTGTTATTACCCACGTCCTGTCATTCCTTTGAACAACAGAAAACCAAGTCCCAGGCAAACCCAAGCTCCCACCGACCACGATGAAGACCTCCATCATTCTCTCCTTCTTGACTGCCACGAGTCTTGTCGCGGCCCTCCCCGTGCCAGGTACGTGCGCCCATCACTCCACTCCCTCTGTTGGGCTAGACTGATGAATAATGAAGATGCACATGCTGCCCGAGCTCTTGATAGTGAACTGGACAAGAGACTTCCCGCCGATCCGGTCACGGGCCTGCTCAATGGCCTCCCAACCAAGGATCTTACAGGCGGACTTCTAAAAGGCCTTCCCCTCGTCAAGAAGGGCGGTCTCCCTACCAGTGAGCTCAAAAAGGGTCTCATGGAGGGCCTCCCCGCGAAGCAGCTTACAGGCGGGCTCCTGAAAGGTCTTCCTCTGACAAAGAAGGACGGCGGCCTCACGAATGCCCTCCCGACCGATCAGGTCACCAACGGCCTTCTAGGCAACCTCCCCGGTAAGAGGGGCGGGCTGCCTCTTGTTGGTGATCTAACGGAGAAACTCCCGACGGATCAGGTTACCAATGGACTTTTGGGAAAGCTTCCGTTGGCAAAGAAGGGTGGACTTCCAACCGACAAGCTGGCCAAAAGCCTAAAGCTGGATGAGCTCCTCAAGGGCCTTCCCGTCCCTCTGGGCAAGAAGAGCTTCCCTCCCAAGAGTGTACCAGATGATGGGGAGCGTTCGCTTACTGAAGATCTCCTGCTTAACAATGCCGCTCCTGGCCTGGAAGGTTAAATGGTACGTGCGGTTTCTGGGGGGGATTCAGTGACTCACTCTAACATTCCCTTTAGTTGATTGTCCGATTCGAAAAAACCATGACTTAGAAAGGCGGGAGCCAAAGACATTTTCATTTCAATTTGCCATATTTTTTAAGAGTGCTTTTTTAATCTTTGAAACTTCATCAAGCTTGCTCAGCCTCCACTTCGATCGACCTTACCCCGAGTAGTGCCACACTATTGCGGTGTCCAGCCAATCGTAGAACTTACTCCTGTGTTAGATGTAGCCTAGAAGGGCTTAGTGGAAGGTGTTGAGGCTGAGGATACGAGGTTAGGCTACCTTTCCCGTCCTCAACACGAGCCTGGCCGTCACTGCCTGCCACTGCCACTGCCACTATAATACCTGGTGGCCCTCAGTCAAACCCCTTCCCCCCGCATTTCCCTCAGTCCAAACTTCCCTTTTTTCTATCCTCATTTCTTCGAGTCTACAAGAGTAGTGAATTCATTCTTTATTCAGTTTATCAGTTTATTGATTATTGATTATTGTCGCATACAATTACAATCACAATGGCAGAAATCGCCGCATCAGAAATCTTGATCTCGGACCTGCCTACCAAAGAAGTCATCTTTACACCTTTACGAGCGACCGTTGTCCGAGAAATCAACACCACCATCCAGGTACTTACCCACCGCTCATTCACCCCCAAAATCACCAAATCAAGCTAACATTTCCAGCCTGGCCAAAATGAAATTACACTCCTCGGCATCGACCCCAACGTCGATGTCGACTCCATCCGCATCGAAGGCTCCGGCGCCGCAATAATCACAGACATCCAGACGGAAATCGTCCCCCGCCGCGAGCAATTTGAAGACGTTTATCCCTCCGAATCCGACCAGGACGAGAACAGCGACGATGACGACGAGGCAGATTTATCCGAGGACGAGGATGGAATAGACGATCCGGAGTTGCAGGCGATCCGTGAACAGGTTGCCGATATCGAGGCGAAACTCGCCAAGGCGCGCAACGATGTGAACTCGTCGACCTCTGTGCTGAGCATGATTAACGACTTTGGCATGAGTATCCGAAACGAGAAAGTGAAGAATGTCAGTAAGCTGGAGGAGTTCCTGGCGGTATACAACGAGGTGCGCAGCGTCGAGGCGGACCGACATCACGCGGGGAAGGCTGACGTCGCCGTCGGGGAGAAATATCTTGCGCGGCTCATGCGGAAATTAGAGCGACGCAAAACAAAATATCACAAAGAGAAACGGGAGGCACAGAAAGAGGTGGTGCGTCGGAAGGAGAAGCGCGTTCGGGCCCGAAAACACAAGAGAGCGCAACAGAGCCGGGCACTCTTCGAGAAGAAGAAGTTCTGGACGCAGAGTGTCGGCAAGGTCGTTGTGTCGCTGGATAGCCAGTCGACGGCGCTCACGCCCGCATCGAGCAGACGGGGCTCGATCATTGAGAAGCACCGAATCGAGCGATCGGAGGATGCGAAAGAGAAAGAGGGTACAGATGAGAGGGACTCCGAGGAGGGCATCGAGGTTATGCTGCGGGTAAGCTATATCGTTCCGGGCCCAACGTGGGCACCGCGGTACGATCTGAGCATCAGCACTCCGTCGTCCTCTGCGCGAATGACATACCGCGCCGAGTTTAAGAATATCTGCTCTGAGACCTGGCGCGACACCCGCGTCACCCTGTCGACCTCACAGGCTTCGTTTCGAGGCATCGACGTGCGTATTCCCACGCTAGAGGCTTGGAATATCAGGCTCGATACGGCGCAGAAGGATTCCTCGAAGGGTCAGCCAAACTGGAACGGGATCCTTCGGAGTAGCGCTGAATACGGTGCCTATCAGGGCAAATCGCTATTCCACAAGCCCTCCCCCTTTGCTCCAGCTGGTAATGTTCAATCCGGCGGTCTTTTTGGGAAGCCAAACAACAATGCGATGGTCTTCGGCCAACCTGCTAGGCCTCAAGGGGGAGGCTTTGGGCAAGTAACCTTTGGGCAGCCCGCTGCAGCGCCGGCGCCCAGCGTTCCCAAGCAGGGTGGTCTCTTTGGCGGACAAGTGAACAGGGGTGGGGCCTTCGGTGCGCAAGCAAACAACAATAACCCTTTTGGCGGTGGACAAGCGAACAATGACCCCCCAACGCGATCACCTTTCGGGGGAGCAGCTCCTCCACAAACTCAGCAGTCCAGCAGCGCATCCGGTCTCTTCGGCGCAATCCACCACCAACCAGATCCTGCCGAAGAGGATAGCGAGGACCTGCCGCCTACAGAGACAACCGGGCTACCAGAGATCCCGCCGCCACCTGTTCAAGTTGTCCCAGCGCCAGCACCTTCCGATTTCAGCCCTGGCATCCACGTCGCCGTCGAACTCGAGGAAGACGACGCGGACACGCAAACCCTCGTCGCGGGTCCCCTCGGCCACCAGGACTCCATCAAGCAAGAACACGGCATGACGACAACCTACGAGATCCCCGGCCATCGCACTCTCGCTCCGTCCTCCGTCTCCCGCCGCCACGTCCTCGCCGAGTTTGACCTGAAATCCGTCACGCTCACCTACGTGATCGTGCCGAAGCACCGCGAGGCCGCCTTCCTTCGTGCCCGGATCAAGAACACCTCATCCGTGACCCTGCACCCGGGCCGAGTCGGCATCCGCGTCGATAATACATTCGTGGGTACCGCGTCCGTCAGCACCTGCGCGCCCAGCGTGCACTTCACCGTCTCCCTCGGCATCGACCCGGGCATCGACGTGCGGTACGCCAAACCAACCGTGACACCGCTCTCGGGCGGCGTATTCTTCAACAAGGAGGACGGGGCGAAATTCCGCCGCTCATGCTGGGTGAAGAACACCAAGACCACGGCGGTGGATCTCATCGTCTCGGATCAGATCCCCGTCACGGAGGAAGAGAAGCTGCGGCTGACGATCCTGGAACCGCGCGGGCTGGAGAAGGAGGGTGACGAGGCGCCCCTCCAGATGGAGAAGCGCAAGGGCAAGGGCACGGCCAAGTTGCATAAGCACGGGGAGGTCAAGTGGACGCTCCGCTTGGAGCCGGGACAGGATATCCGATTGGTATTGGAGTATGAGACCAAGGTGCCAACGGGGCACGAGGTTTGTCTGGCATAGCCTGAAGAGCGATGGGAATAGCCATGTATATAGATAGTTATTAGGCAGCATTGACGACCACCAAGACTGCTTCTTTGGTCATGAAATAGCAAATTCATTCACCAGTCAAAACTCCCAGGCATCCTCTGCGATGGTTCCCTCTTCTCCATGTCACCTGACGTCGTAGAACTCGAGGTGGTAGTGTCGTCCTTCTTTTTCTTCTCATCAGCAGAAACCCCCCACCGCTCCCTCCAGCACGCCAACTCCTCCTTCCACAGATCATTCACGCAAGGATCGCACGAGCTCCCACAGCACTCGCCCAGCCCCGGTGGAGGAGGGGGATCATCATGGGGGCGGTCCGCAGCCCGGATCAGCTGTTTTGTGCGGGTGGCTGTGAGCCGTTTGGCATTTTTGATGCGTGGCACGTCTTTGGGGGTGTAGAGGGGAGTTGGCATTTTTTTTTTCCCTCTTTTTCTTCTTTTTTTTTGTCTCTTTCTTTCTTACTTTTGTG
The DNA here is from genome assembly GCA_027569095.1 of Aspergillus conjunctus. Classification (NCBI taxonomy): domain Eukaryota; kingdom Fungi; phylum Ascomycota; class Eurotiomycetes; order Eurotiales; family Aspergillaceae; genus Aspergillus; species Aspergillus conjunctus. Next base: position 162,881 of record JAPDEL010000063.1, on the reverse strand, counting down.
TTTCCCTTTACCTATTTCTCAATACTGTGAAGCTCGAGTTTTGTGTTCTCTTTTGCTTTTATGCTACGAGTGGTGGTGCTGGTGGGTGGAGAGGAGCCGGGTTTGGCCGAGTTTCGGAGAAAGACATAGCCCGGGTTTTCCTCGTTGGATTTGAACTCGGAGGTTGGAGTGGATGGATTGATCATTGAAGATTGCGGGGGGTAGGGCTTGTATAGGTAGAGTTATAAGCATTAAGGAATGGATTCAAACAGATTTATGAAGGAATATAAATTTAGCACGGAGTATTCAAGTATGCGTTTTGAGGATAATACTGTGTATGGTACTCATCTCTTTGGTGACGCCGACAGAAAGAGAGGGTGTTTCGTGCACTCCCTCCTGCCACTACTGCCACCGGTAATAATATAAGACAGAGCAACGATCGTCGCCAGGATCGGAGCAAGAGCCTGAAGAACGGCACCATTGCTGCTGGTGCAGGTCTAGCGGCTTCCCGGAGCTCCGACTGATCAACTTCACCTTGCTTTTGCTGCTGCAGTGTTTATTTGTCCTCATTTTTTCTTTTCACCCCCTTTTTTGTCAACATTATTATGACGATTGCATCCTCGCATCCTGTCCGCTGTAGGATGAGTGATAAATAATTCATGTCTGCTGCAATGCAGGTCTTTTTCAACCGCAATCAATCAATCAATAATTGAGTTGGGATGGCTGAGTCAGGAGGCAATCCGGTGACGTTTACACTGGACCAAAACCCAGATCCGCGTTTTTCCGTGCCTCGCAGAGTTTCAGTCTCTGTCAGGATTTATGGAGTAAAGCTGTCAATGGCAAGATGTCTTTGGCTAAAAAATCTGGGGAACAACTCTGGGCACTTTTTATCGTAGGAGATAGCTCGGTTTTTTAAGTGGTCATTTTATAGATTCTATATGTACAGTGTATTTATGGGAGCACCGGAAAACAAATGAAAAGGAAAAAAAATAGTGTAGTACATGATATATAAAAAGACCACCACAGATTACCTCCTACCAGAGAGGTAGATTTTGCCAACCAGATAATCCGAGGTAATGAAAAAAAAAAGAGAAGAGGAAAAAAAAAAAAAATAGTAACCGGTCACCCCCCACTCCCAATTCTAATCGATCATGATATTGTTGACAAGAGTTTTATATCCGGTTGGCAAAAGGAGAGAGATAGAGAGAGGATTGACACAAAATTGGGAGGCGTAAATTGAGGATAACCAATTGCTTTTTTTTTTCTTTTCTTTCTTTCTTTTTTATTTCTTATCGGTACACAATGTATTTTGTCATTGTCTTCGTGTGATTTCAAATTTAGACGTACTTGCACATCATGGCAACCATCAGGTCGAACAGACCAATGGCTTCGACGAAGGCAAAGCCCAGAATGGCGTAGGAGAAGAGCTGGCCACGGAGAGCAGGGTTGCGGGACACACTCAGGAGGAGGGCAGCGAAGACGAGACCGATACCGATACCGGCACCACCGAGACCGATGGCAGCAGAGCCCATACCCAGGTTCTGGGAGACCTGGACCATGGCGTCGGCGATCTCAGAGGAGTACTGGCGGCGGGCCTGCTGGGTAGCGAAGACCTGGCGAGCGTTGGCCTGGATGAGGCTGGAGGTCTGCTGGCGCTTGACGGTCTGGAAGGGGGTCATGGGGACGGCCTTGCGCTGGGAGGTGAAGGTGCGCTTGGGAGCCAGCTGGAGGCGAGCGGCCGGGCGAGCAACCTTGGTGGTTGCGGCCATGGAGGTGGCCAGGCGGGAGGCGAAGACACGAGAAGACATTGTGAATTGGTTTTTTGTGTGGTGGTTTGGGAGGAGAGAGAGTGAGAGAATGAAGTCTGGATGGAGGAGAGAAGAAGAGGAAGAGAAAGGAAGGGGAGGAGAGAAATCTTTTAGGAGGGAAGAAAAAATGGGGAGGAAAACGGCACTAGCACGTAAATACTCATTCCCGCTTAATTTTCGCCTTTTTTTTTCCCAAGCCCTCCGCGTGTTGAGTGCGCTGGTTGGCTGGCTTGAGGGGGGGGCCCCCCAGAGAGCAAACCCTACGTAGGTAAGTGCACTCTGAGACTATGGGCAATGGAGCAGGGGGGAAGGGAAACGGTGTCGACTGTGTCCGTTGGCCCTGTGTCCCTATCATCGACAGCCGGTCCTCCTGGCATTCCACTTTCCTTCTCTCCTAGGTAAGTCGGGTTCCTTCGGGTTGGGGCCAAGGGCGCTGAGTTTTGGACCAACCAATAATGGCGGTATCCGTGGAGCTCTGGTGAGCTGTCTATCGTCTGGACGGATTTCTACAGGACAGAATCCGAGACGCAATGGACTCCACTGGTTGCTCCAGCCACGGTCAGGAATGCCCACTTGGTTTCCCAGTCATTCCGGACATCCTTGATTCACACGATAAGTGATGACCAGGCCTCTGAACCCTACGATGCTCTATATAACTCAATTGCTACGGCGACACCCTCTCCAAGTGAGAGCACTCAAATTGGCCAAAATCCCGTGCAGAGGGAGGGCGAAATCCAGGACAAGAAAGGAGAGAAAAATTTGCGCGGTGGATCAGATTCCGAGAACTGGGTCCGATAGAGTGGTTCTCCCCCCACATGGCGCATCGCTCTAGACCAATCAGGAACTGCAGAATGCGAGCTAATTTTCTGGACGGCTTCTCGGACGCAAACCAAAAATCAACCCGGGCCGAATCGGGCATGCGGCTCCACCAGCACCGGAATTGGTCAGAGAAAAGAAAATAATAAACAAGAAAAAAAAAAAGGGCTAACAACCCAAAACAGGCAAGATTTGGTCAGGACGAGGTGACCGAGGATTCGGCTGGAGGGAAAGAATCCTGTCAGCGTGACAAAACGCTGCGGCAAGCTCTTCCCTCACACCCAGGTCAGATCATAATCATAATCATGATTTCCCATGTCTCACCGATTTTCGGATTGGGAACTTGCCGTTTTGGGGGCAACCCACCCGAACAAGACAGGAATGCCCCCAGCCGCCCGAGTCCCTTGAATTGCTCCAAAGCAATAAAAAAGAAAAATAAAATAAAAATGGTCCCCCCTTCGAGGGCGATGTGGCAGCCTATATATCTTTTTTGGATACATCAGAGAAAAATCTCTGATGAGTGAAGCCGAATGGGTTAGCAAAAAAAAAAACTGGCCGTTGTCTCTATCACGGGCAGAACGCCGAGAAAAGAAATTCTAATCTATTTTGCCTATTATGCCCTGTCCTGCTAATCTCATGGGACCTGGCTTCATGCACGTCTAATTTTTCTTTTTCTTTCACCCTGGAAAAAAAAAAAAAAAATACTGTGCTCCCTTTTCTCCCTTTGTTTTGACCCCTTAATCTTCACCCGGAGGCAATTCTTCGATGTCTCCAGAGTATCCGAAGTAGATTCGACTGTTTCTCTCCAGATGACTTCAACCTGAACCCAGGTGTCTCCCAGGTGCTCTCGGTGCGCTGAATCGCCGAGACCTGAGCTTAACCGCGCTACGCAACACCGAAATCCGTCACTAAGCTCTTTCCGCTCAAATCGTTCAGCAAGAAGCACTTAAATAAGCATGTGTTTTCAACGTTGCCCAGGGTGCAGCTCCTGTGGTCCCTGACCCCGGCGGCTTTTCCCGAGCCTTCTCTCACTTTTGCCAGCTGCCGCCTCGCTTCATGCCGGAAGGAACAGTAGGAAAAAGCAAATACCGAGAAAGAAACCTTTACCGTAATTATTGTAGGGATTATTATTATGATCGAGGAAAAATCTCTATCGTTCATCTGGCCTGGGATTCTGAGGCAGATCGACTGCATCCTGAGCTCTAGTTGTTCGTCCAGCAGCTTGCCGTCATACCTCGGTTATATGCATCAAATCCTGTCGCCCGCGGGATTCGAATATCAATGGCTGAGCTTCAAGCACCCTGAAACTTAACTGCCAAACCCTCAAACGTGGCCTTTTGTCAGACCCTGTCGTGGCAATTATTCCGCTCCGGTATCGCTATCTTTTCTCTCGTCGCTCAGATGGCCGAAGCCAAAGAGGGAGAGGAATGAGGGGAGAAGGTTTGCCCTCCGCAAGTCGTCGAGAACAGTTCTACAGTTCCGGTATTTTGCAACTCTGTCATTCAAGAGAGCTTGCTCAAATTATCCTCGCACTCATGCTCTCAAGCGTCGAGCTCAGCTGCTCCGCCCGGCCTCCGAGAGTTGACCGACACCAGTCGGTGTAGTTTACACCGACATAATTAGGTAAGCGTAAGAGGTGTCCAATTCGATATCAGGGACTGGCTGTTTCCATAGGTATACAAGATTCACTCACCATCTACCGAGGTAGGGACACCCAGCTCATCAGTCGAAGTGAGTGATGGTAGTATAAGATAGTAAAGAACTACCCACCTATTAAACCCGAGATCCCATATAATTGCAGGACGTACCGAAAGCTGCATCTCTCTCACACTAGTAGATAGATACCTTAACAACTATTCGTTTTCCCTGACTAGCGAAACTCACCGACTACTTACACGGCGAACCGATGGCAATGAATACTCTCACCTTGCTACATCATTGACGTGAAAGGGCCGGGGGACGAGGACCAGTGAACGGTCTGTGTATTTTTGGAGAGTTGGACACTGTGTGTAGCGTGCAGGATCTGGATGGTGTTGGGATGCGGAATGTTGCTGTTGTTCCGGGGGTGGGCCATGCGCTTGCGAGAGAGAGGGTGCCGGAGGTTGCTCGGCTCATTGAGGATTTCTGGAACATGTTCCAGTCTTTAGTGTATAGGAATGACTATGCAATTCGATTGAGCTCCCAAGGGCAGATGATAGGATGATGAAAAGCCTCGTGCGGGATTAAGCCATCCAATCAACCCTAGGGTTACTCGCCGCAGGGAGACAGAAAATATCCTCATCAGCAATGGAATTCGACTATCGCTACTCCTAAATCTACTACTACTACTACTACTACTACTCCTACCACCACTCCTACTATCTACCATAGGACTAGGACTAGTTCTAGTTCTACTCTTACCCCTCGATTCCCTCAGACAGAGATCCTCCGATCCCTCCTGCACCAAACCAGGTATGAAAATATCCAGTGAGCCATGTACCAAAATTCGCGTGTCCAGTTCCAGTAAAGGTTCGATCCCTGGCTCCTCTACATGTCGAGCCAGGGACAGCAATCGTTAGACATCCTGACCCCGGCAGCTCTGGCTCTGATCACCGAGGGCACTGACGGTCCGCTGCCTCGTCGCCATGCGGCGGAAATAGACCCTCTTGGCGAACTTCCAGGCTTCGACACCCAGGAAAAAGAGGATCGCCTCGACAAACACGATCCCCCATTCCCAGCTAATCCCAGTGTGTTTGAACACGACGTGGTTGAGCACAGGGATATACAGAATGGGAAAGATGGTAATCCAGCCAGCCATGATCGACCAGAACAGGAACTTGTTGCGCCACACATCATGCAGCCACTGGGTGAAGTACTTCTTCGACCCGGGCTGCATGCGGAAGAAGGACCGCCGGAGATTCACCATCTCCCACGCCAGGAAGAGGGCGAACCAGGTCAGGCACACAAAGGTGGTTGCTCGTGCGCGGAACACCAGCTCGCAGTCCTCGGACCATTCGCGGTTGCAGCCGCTGCCCAGGTTGCCATCGCCGAACCCCCACATGCGCAGGGAGAACGCGGAGAGGCAGAGGGCGGCGGTCCAGACGCCGTAAACCAGGATATCGATGATCACTTCCCAAGTGAAGATGCCCTGCTTCGTCTGCGGCGGCCGGTCCATGATGTCCGGCGCGGCCACTTCCATTCCAAGGCCCATATCAGGCATGCCGGACGTGATCATGATGATCCACAGGATTTCCACAGGTGCCAGGGGAAACACCGACTGCCCGTCTCGGTCTTTGAAGGCCAGCCCAATGAGCAAGGTGGCCGCCTGCGCGATGTTCTCGGCGAGCAGGTGCAGCACGAATTTCTGGATGTTGTCGAAGATGCGACGGCCTTCTTCGACGGCGTTCAGGATCGAGGCAAAGTTGTCGTCGGTGAGAATGATGTCCGAGGCATCCTTGGCTACATCGGATCCTGACTGTCCCATGGCGATGCCAACGTCCGCGTGCTTGAGAGACGGCGAGTCATTGACACCGTCGCCGGTCATGGCTGCGAAGCGGCCCCGTCGGTGCAATGCGTTGATCATGCGCACTTTGGTCTGGGGCGCACATCGAGCGATGACCAAGGGGAGCGTCGGGAGCGCATCGACCTCCGCGTCAGACATTTTATCGAATTGAGCAGCCGTCATGACCATAGCCTCCGCGACGTCAGCGGACACCGTGGACAGGTCCGCCGGGAGAATCCCCACCTGCTGTGCGATTGCCTTGGCCGTGCCGGGGTGGTCACCGGTCACCATATGCACCGCAATCCCCGCTTGGTAGCAAGCAGTGATTGAGCCGGCGGTCTCTGGACGCGGGGGGTCGTACAATCCAACCAGTCCCAGGAAGCAGAGGTCTTTCTCCACGTCGTCGCGGTTCGGGTCAGCGCCTTCCAGTAACCGGGGCTGGTCGGCGTAAGGCTTGTGCGCCAACGCGAGAACCCGTAGCCCCATTTTGGCCAGCTCCTCCATGTTCTGGAAGATCTGCTCGCGCATGCTCTCGGTCAGGGCAACGGGGGACGAGGAATCCTGGTCCCACACGGCTGTCGTGCAGGTATCCACAATCCGCTCGACGGCGCCCTTGGTGAAGACCATGGTGCGTTCTTCCTGCGGGGTGACCTTGGTGAAGATCACCGACATCCTTTTCACCGTGGAATCGAACGGAAACTCGGCTTTCTGGTGCCACACCGCGCCGGCACCCTTGGTCCACCGGTCCCGATTCCAGTTAAATCGCGAGGCAAAGACTTCAATGGCAATCTCGGTGGGCTCGCCTCGCGCACGCCAGTCACCTTCGTCGGATTGGAAAACGTGCGACAGATTCGCCATGGACGCAACGTCGAGGAACTCCTCCAGCGCACGGTTCCCAGCCACCAACCCCTCCACGTTATCCGCAGCAGGGCCTTCCTTTTCGGCATCGAACGACACCGGCGAGACTGGGGTGAAGGTGACGTCTCCGGCAGTAGGGTTGAATGGTTCGTTGGAGGCACCCACCGAGTACGTGCCGCGCGAGGGGATCCAGGCCTTCTTCACCACCATCTTGCCCTGCGTCAAGGTCCCCGTTTTATCCGAACAGATATCCGTAACCGCTCCCAGAGCCTCAAGGGAGTCGAGCTTGCGGACTATCACGTTCCGCTCCACCATGCGTTTAGTGCCCACAGCCATGGTGATCGTGAGCACGACGACCAGGCACGCAGGGATCATACTGAGGCCGGTTCCAACCGCATACAGGATGACCTCGTTATTGTCACTGAACCGATTCGCCGCCATAACAATAATGGCAAAGAGCACGGCGACCCCGAAAAGCAGGATGGCCAGCTTCGACAGCTTCCGCTGCAATGGCGTGCCGACATTGACCCCGAGAAAGCGCCCGACTGCGTCCGTCCCGGTCAAGGTCCAGGCCTGGAGATACCAGCGCTTCTTGGTTTCCCCGTCGGGACCGCGCTTCACGGCGCGACGCTTGCTGTTGGTCGCGCGAAGCGCCGCGGCGATAGACCCAATCTCAGTAGCCATGCCAGTGTGGACTGCGACCCCGCGCGCACGACCCCGGGTGACGGTGCTCGAGCTATACGCGATGTTCAACCGATCACCGGGCCCGGTGTCCTCCTTGAATGTCGAATCGCACTCTTTGGGGACGGGGAGCGATTCACCAGTGAGGAGGGCTTCGTCCGTTTCGAAATTGACCGCTTCGACCAGTCTAGATATCGCCGTTAACACAATCATCCAGCCCCAAAACATCCATGTCTTCGCGAAGTCCATAGACCATAGACCAAACCACTCAAAACGCAATCAACAACTCACCGAATATCCGCCGGAACTGTATCCCCCGTCCTCAGCTCGACCATATCCCCGGGGACAATATCCACCGAGGGCACCGAAAACGTCTCTCCATCTCTCGAGACCGTCCCCGTCGGCGAGCTCAGTGAATGCAACGACTCCATGGTCTTTTCCGCGGCATATTCCTGGAAAAACCCGACGACGACGTTCAGGACGATGACTGCGGAGATCACGCCTCCTTCAATCCACGACCCGATTCCGAAACTGACCGCCATGGCCAGAATCAGCACCTGCAACATCAAATTGGATCAGACTCTGTGAGTTCTTTGCGAAGTAAATTTTGGGCAAGGGAAGGGCTGAAATCAAGTGGGTCCCTTAACTAGCATCATTGCGTTGGCCACCTGGCGAACGAGGATCTTGACGACGGACACGCCGTCGCCTTCGTCGAGCTTATTGGGGCCGTATTGCTGGAGACGGCGGGCGGCTTCGTCTTTGGTCAGGCCCTCGTCAACGCGTGTCCCGAGTTCCCGGAGCACGACTTCATAGGGGAGACAGTGAGCCGGCTGGCTCAGGAGGGGGCCTCCCGGCTCGGCACGTTTGCCGTCTGTCATTAGGATTGGGGGCCTTTGAGGGACTTCTCAAGTGGAGAGGAAATGGTATGAGTGGTAGCAAAGCAAAGCACAATTCAACTGGGGGAGAGGGGGGGGGGGAGCAGGTAGGTTTTAAAAGGGTTCCAGAAGGGCCAGCAAGACGTATGGTTAGGCTAGCCTCTTGGTATCAAGCCCAGAGACAATTGAACTGAATTCCACGTTCTAACGAAAATCCAGACCCCCGCCCTTCAGAGCTCGGCAAGAGGCGGAGAACGTCATCCAACACCACCAATGGCAGACGCAGCATTCGGTCCGGTCTCTTGGTCATCTTCCTTGGACACGGTCAACGGAAAGCCCAACAAGACCGGACGCCCAATGAAGATCGGCCCAGCTATCCACCCAGCCTTGGGAGGAGTCAAGACCAGGAAACCCTCGCCCATGAGGCAGATTCGCAGACGCTGATTCTTCCGCACGGTGTGCGCCAAGATATCCCACCCCGTGCCAAGGAGGGGGGGAAACGGGGACTTCGGGCGGAACGGGCGAATGGAGATCTCGAGGGCGACAAATTCATCCCACATCGGACTTGGCGACGTTGCATTCGGCGATTTCAAATGGGCTGACTGTTGGCTATGAGGTAATCGGTTCCTGAGCGACCTTATTGCGATGAAGCGTGGAACAGGTCAGGTCAGTGATTCGGCATCATTGCGATTTGGACTGCGGATACGAATCAGAGGTTGCTGTTTGTTGAGTGACATATCGAGCTCCAAAGCCGGTTTCCTCCAAGAATGACAGGCCTCTGTTAAGCGGTCTGCAGAGCTGCCCTAACACAAGGTGGTATCATCCATTCCCGACATGTTCGGGCCAATTTGAGATTACGGGGCCCTAGCGGATTCAAAGTCAATCCCGGCAAACAGGTTAATCTTGACTATTCTGTCTTCTGGTTATCAACTCGGCATGGTTAACTAACGTTATCAAAGACTAACACAGCGTGTAATTCCATATAGATAAATACATGCATATATCTAAAGATTCTGATACTACCTAGGTACTAAGAGACGGTGTCAAGGTGGGGGTGGTTGAGGAAGAACGGGAAAAGATAAATTAAATCGCACAAACATACTCTACGATTCAATCCAGCACCCTACATAACTGCGAAGCTTCTCGCATTCAAAATATTCAAGATACCGGCATTAATCCAACTTTATATGGTAGATTGCCAAACTATATACCAATCAATCGAGCCTTCTTCTGAGCTCGTCCTAGTTCAAATTCCTCCCATCCAATTCTCAATCACAACGCCACCAGGGATGCAACAATCTGTTCGATATTCTTACATTCACCAGATTGATTTCTGTCAGATAAGAAAGAAAGAAAAAAAAAAAAAAAAAAGAAAAAAGAAAAGAGGGGGGCAAGAAGAGAAAGAAAGTAGATAGTATAGCCGAAATTTTCACTAACGATGCTGTGCACTTAAACTGGCAAAAGCATCCGGACTATGTCGTCCGTTTTGAAACCCGCTGACGTCTACGCTCTGCTGGCTCATATGGCTTCTCATAAAACCATTATTGGCTCCCAGAGCAGCGGGGTTTCCAGGCATGGCAAAACCGGCAGAGCGGCTCGGAGCTTGGGTTGCAGGTTGTCCGCCCACCCCGGGTGCTCCTAGAAAAGGATTTCGCGACCCAGCCAACTGTGAATTGATGGTAGGCTGTTGCTGGGCGTAGTCCAGAGGGTTGATGTTGGCAGGTTGTTGCTGTGGCTGGTTCTGCGAGCCAAATGGCGGAATCTGTCCCGGTAAACCACCAGCTGTTGTCAGGGGCTGGGGTTGTTGCTGCTCGGGAATTGCCGACACCGGTGGAGAGAAGCTGTAAAGCGAAAGAATGCTGTTCTTATCCATCCGACCGGTAGGCTGTGCCATGAGCTGCTGCGCAGGTGCCGCGAAGCCAAATGGAGACTGCCCAGGATATCCCGCACCTGCTGGGGTCGTTGGAGCAGTCATTGACTGGAAAGGGTTGAAAGGGCCCTGTCCCGGTTGCAGAGTCTGCAATCGAAGCTGGGGCTGAATTTGTTGTTGTTGCTGCTGCTGTGGAAACGCGGGAACCTGTCCAAAAGGCGTCGCAGACAAATCTGGCATGGTATTGGCATGACGGGGTGGTTGAGGGAAAGTTGAACCAGGAACTGTTGAAGCAGTTGGGTTCTGTAGCGGTAAAGAGGGAGGTTGGTTAAAGAAAGGATTGTTCTGGGTGAAAGGTGAGTTTTGGCTAGTTGGTGGAGTGCTCAAGCTGGCCTGCGGCTGAGATCCAGACTGGAAGAAGGGATTATTGCCTCCATCAAACGTCTGAGGAGAGGAGACATAAACGCCATAGGTAGAGGTGAGGGGTCCGGTCGGCGGTTGGAAAGGTTGAGGAGATGAGGCCTGTCGGATTGGGTACCCCCCGGTTGAATGCGGGAAGAGAGGTTGCTGTGATACCTGCAAGCCCTGGAAAGACGCCTCAAGAGGTTGTGTCGAGACTGGTTGCGGCTGCGCCTGGGGCTTTGGTGTAGGGACATCGAATGGATTGTAAGAGACCCCATTCGGCTGCGCCGGTTGTTTATCCAACTGATCGAACGGGTTGCTAGATGTGTCCCGTGCTGCCGGGGTCGGGGTCTTTTCTCGTGAAGCCGACTGATTCCCCTCTCCCAGTCTCACCAACGTTTCTATGGACTTCTCCAGATTCCCATCCAGCCCTCGGAGAACAGTTGCGTTTCTCCGCTCATTCTGAAATCCCATCTCCCTCAATGTAGCAAGCTTCGACTCGAACGACGAGCGGCTGGCCGCGTCGTTTACCGGCGATGCACGGCCCCGGTTTCCAGTGGCCTGGCGGTTGAGGTTCGTAGCAGACGATGCGGAGCGAAGACCAAAGCCAAACGGCTTGGAGGGCTTCGGAGGCAGAGGTGGCGGTGAGGCATCCGGTGACTTGGTGTATCCAGAGTCATGGCGACTCGGGGGCTTTGGTTTCCCGTCTTCCAAGGTTTGAGTCTGGTATTTCTGGCGAATAAATCGCTCCATGCACGCGTCGGCCTCGTCGATATCGGTCGGGACGGGGGGGCGGACATTTCGAGGGTTGTAGATTTTATTCATAATCGTGTTGCCATGCGATTTCATATTCTAATAGTATTGGCTCCGCGTCAGTCATATCCGATTTTATTATCCATGCTCAAATGCACGCCACTCACATCGACTTGCTCCGACGACCAACTATCCATACTCAAGGACTTAACCTTCGATATATGGGTTCCCATCTTCCTATGAAGTGCCGCGCACCGCACACAGAGAAAAATACCTATCTGGATTCGATTCCATCAGTTGGGGGCCGCTTGCGGGGGGAAAGGACAGCAGTGATCGGTATACACACATTCCAACTAGCCCATCCTATAAAATCGCGTCAGACATTAGAATTCTGGTAGATGCTGGACCACCGAGTGTATTGACATACCTGGATTCAAGGCTGAGCAGTCAGCACAGCGATCGTTCCCAGGGACCGAGCGGATGAGGTCCTGGAGAGCACGCTCGTTGCGCAGCTGCTGCCGTTTACTGATACCGGCCACCATGGCTGCAATATTGTAGACGGTTTTCAGTTGTATTCGTGCGCTTGGCTATCAGGATTCTTCACAGCAAGCCCTGCTGGGCAGATGAAACATAGAGGGGCCAATGATTTGCACGAGGGTAGCCCAAAAAAAAATAATAATAATAAAAGGAGCGGCAAAAATTGGCTCACCAGCGACAAGCCGGAGTTCCGGGGAGAGCGGAGATCGGGTGAGATATTTTCAGGTGGAGAAGCAAAGCATATTTACAAAGCCGGAGTCGAAGGCAGCGAGGGGCAGGCGATGGGTCGTTGAAAGGAAAGGCAAAAAGCCAGCAGGGACAGGAAGAGGAGGAAGTAAAAGGAGACAGGGATGGATGGGATGAAGAGGAGTGGATGTGGGGAAGTCCTGTCAGAACAGAACCGGCTTACGAATGCTCCTCGAATCGAATCAGTGCCATGAGAGGTCTGTCTTCAAGGGCTGTCTATCTATCTTATTGCAGACAATCTACACTCACCTAAATATAGAGATATTAATGAATGCCATGGATATTAATAGGCGTTGGTTGGGTACTCTGTATCTTGGGTCCCTATCACCAAGAGTCAGGGGCAGCCCGACGGAGCCGCGTCCACCAGACGCGACGGGCACTGCGCCGCGGATCCCTTCATACTATCTCGATAGTCCCAGTTATCTAATTCTGATCCGGGCAAGCTTGCGAAGGGCTTGACCACGTCAACTCGACACCTTGTTCTCACGATTGACAGGAAGCTTGACTTTCCTTTGAAGGTGTGTCAGTCCTCAAGAAGCGAGTCAGCATGCCAATAACCCCGTGTACTCCGTAGCCCTCTGCGAATTGGCTCTCCAACGTGGCACTAGGTATTTATGAATGGCGGACTTGATCATTGCCATTATTTATTACAGTTACTTGAAATGGTGTCGTTGAGAATGTGTGAGCAGCAGGTGACTACATCCACCATCGCACTTGAAGCTTCAGATGAAACCCAGCACGGTAGAGAAGCCTTAAATTGCTCAGGTAGAATTCACTCTAGTACGCCAATATGACCTACGATCCTATGGAATCTTCACCAATACAGGTTGGACAGGTATTGTAGGTTGATTATGCGTTCGTGAGGTATGAAATGTGTGAAAAAGAAAAGAAGAAGAAAGGACGCGAGCGAAAAAAAAAAATGCCATAAAAAGTGGTGTATCGTGTCACGTGATTATGAAAGGCGGGTCGATTCCTGCCTGAGGTATCATCTCTTTCATGGGTACCTTCAGGTATGAATGGGGGCTGGGGAACAGTTAGGATGGCATGTTATAAGGCATAGAATTCAAGGGGGGCATCCTAGGTGGTCCCATAATTAACGCCAGTAACTTGATCCGTGTCAGTTCTTTATGCTTCGCCAATTCATCAGACCTTCCGAGTATGACAAGTTCGAATATATACCTCTAGCCTGGGAATGCATAATCGCCGGCTGCGAAGCCCGAATATTAGATCACATTTCTCCTACACTACACGTCTTAATGACAGAGCCAGGAGCTCTAATCCCTCCCATGTGAACTCACCTGTTCAAGTACAAGTCAAACAAAACCCTCATCGACAAAATAACAGTTCACCAGAACCGGCCTAGCTGGCTACCCACGTGATATAATAAGCGAATAGGTCAAGTCACGTGCCCAACGCGCAAATTTTCTTCTTGTTTTTTTTCGTCGGAGATTTCTCTTCTCTTTCCATCAGCCATCACCATCAAGCAGCGGTTGGACTCTGAATGAGAGAGATCTACTCCCGAGCTTCAGATGCCAGCAATGGGATCAATCTAGTATACTTATTAGCACATCATCAGGAGTGCAAAGACACCTTTTATCCTTAGTACTGCTGGTCATCATTGCACCGGCAACACAACACAACACACAACACAAACCACACAGTGCGCGTCTAGCCTTTCAGTGGCATAGAGGCATACTTTTTCTTAGTTCGTTCAGTGGAAGATCAAAACCAAACAGTTTTTAGCAGGACTGCGTCTACTCCACCCTGGTGTTTGTCTCAAAGTTGAACAGCAGGACTATTTTTACGACGAACATTCTGATTTTGATTGATGGGGGAGAGAAGTTGGATAGCTTTAATATACGGAATAATATAAATCTGATGTCTTCACTCTTGGAACGGTTTTATAATCTGGCAATCACGGTCAGATAGGGGGTTGATACGGAGCGTCTCATGTTCAAGAACTGAGTGCTGGCATGTTGCGCATGATCAATGCCTAGGTAATCTTCGACTGCACATGAAGTCCTCAGAGTTACTGCCCAAGCAGGTTAGAACACTGATAAGGACGCCGAAAACCCTTGCGCGGACAAGAATAAACCACCAGAACCTCGGGCTGTCGAATAAAAAAACCGGGGCCAATCGGGCGCCGACCAAAGAGCGCGTTGCAGTTGGTAATAATCCCCAAGCATCCCCAATCATCGCTGGGGCGACACCGTCGATCCGCCCACAGCTCCAACTCTTGTCGGCGAGAACCTCACGTTTCCCCACGAGAAAAACGTCAATTAATCACCGTCACGGAATGGACTGTCTATATGAATAATACTACTAGTATGAACACAAGTAGAAGTAGAGGCGACGCCCGAGGAGCCATGGATCGGAGGTCGCCACGGACGGTTGCTGCAAGCCGTGCCTCCTGTTCCTGCTCGGCCGTGGCGGAGAAGACACGCCATAAAACGTGGAGAGACCTTGGTAAACTCATGAGTTGCTGAGTCAAGGAGAGGATCTGGCTCCAGAGACAAACCAATGTGGTCTCGGTGATTGGCTCGCAGCACCTCTTCGATGGGCTTCGGTGGGCTGGGGGAGGTTTGGGACCAGACATCGCAATAGTGGCAGTTTATTAGTCGGCTTTCATCCCTGCCCATTGTCGTCTCTTCTTCTCTTCTTCTTCCGATCTCTCCCTTTCCCTTCTCTTATCATCCTCCCTCGTCTGCTGACAATCTCATCCCACCTTTTCCACTCCTTATCCATCCTTTTCTACCCCCGATCTCTCCTTTCGTTTTATCACAATGGCGTCCGCTGCTCGCTCGGCTTCGCGATTCCTTCGCTCGACCTCCTCCTTCCGTCCTGCTGTCCGCAGCTCTCGCTACGCCCTCCCCGCCCAGGGATTCCGTGCCGCACCTCGCCGTGGATATGCCTCCGAGGCCGGCTCTGGCAAGCCCTCCAACGCCTTCCTGTGGGCTGGTATTGCTGTCGCTGGTGGTGCCGGTGCATACTTCTACCTGAACGGCAGCGATTCTGGCGTCGGCTCTAAGAACTTCGTCCCTGCCCACGCCGACTACCAGAAGGTGTACGATGCCATTGCTGAAAAGCTCGCCAACGAGACCGACTACGATGACGGCAGCTATGGACCCGTAAGTGCTTTCCCTGTCGCCAATGGCCAGCTTCGCCTCATTGCGATCATTTCTAACCGTTTATCCATCTTTTAACAGGTCCTCGTCCGACTGGCATGGCACGCAAGCGGTACCTATGATAAGGAGACCGGCACTGGAGGAAGCAATGGCGCCACCATGAGATTCGCTCCCGAGTCCGACCACGGTGCCAACGCTGGTCTGAAGGTTGCCCGTGATTTCCTAGAGCCCATTAAGGCCCAGTTCCCCTGGATCTCACATGGCGACCTCTGGACCCTGGCTGGTTCCTGTGCCATCCAGGAGGCTAGCGGTCCCGTCATCCCCTGGAGACCCGGCCGTGAGGATAAGGACGTCGCTGCCTGCACTCCTGACGGACGTCTCCCTGATGCCTCTAAGGACCAGAGGCACATCCGTGACGTCTTCGAGCGCATGGGATTCAACGACCAGGAGATGGTTGCTCTGATCGGCGCTCACGCCCTGGGCCGCGGCCACCCTGACCGATCTGGCTTCGACGGCCCCTGGATTTTCAGCCCTACCGTTTTCA
The DNA here is from genome assembly GCA_027569095.1 of Aspergillus conjunctus. Taxonomy (NCBI): domain Eukaryota; kingdom Fungi; phylum Ascomycota; class Eurotiomycetes; order Eurotiales; family Aspergillaceae; genus Aspergillus; species Aspergillus conjunctus. The sequence goes on along the minus strand of JAPDEL010000063.1, from coordinate 146,906 downwards.
CCAACGACTTCTTCAAGCTGCTCGTCGACGAGAAGTGGCAGCAGAAGAAGTGGAACGGCCCTAACCAGTTCACCGACAAGACCACCAAGACCCTGATGATGCTTCCCACTGATATCGCCCTGACCAAGGACAAGGAGTTCAAGAAGCACGTCGAGCGGTACGCCAAGGACAACGACGTCTTCTTCAAGGAATTCACCGACGTGTACGTCAAGCTCCTCGAACTGGGTGTCCCCTTCACCAGCAAGGCTGAGGACCGCTATGTCTTCAAGTCCCGTGAATAAAGGGGTTTAACGCCTTTACCACGCCTTTCCCTGTTTTTTTCTTCCTTTCCGTTTCAGTCTGAAATTCCCAGCCCCGAAGCACTGTATTTCTTACTATTCAACATTTCGATATCCGACAACTTTGTCCATCGCGTTTAGACGACCCTAACTGTTTTTGTTGTGTCAACCTGTTATGTTCAGTTTGAGACCGTGTACGATGAGATATAGATCTCTAGATGGTCGGAGTCTTCAAGAGAGGTTAGAGACCATAGATTTAGAATTTTCAGCTTCTACTCATATTTTCTACGTACCTGATAAGAACCATCCCTCGCATTTATACTTGAATGTAGCTCCACATAGACCCCTTTATGAATCAAACGCTATAGCGATTGAAATCTCGCACTGGGGGGGCATTGTGTAGTAACTGTAAGAAGTCGGACGTTTCCCGACCTTGAGAATGGCGGGGGCGGGCCTAAACGACTTCCAAGATGATATCAACGCCCCCCGAAAAAGTCATCCTCAAATTCCGCACATCCTCAGTGCGCCAGCGCCAGCGCAGCAGCGCAGAATCTCACATTGGATTAGAGAAGAGTATCCCATCTTCCAATCATATTAAATAGAGAAAAAAGAAGTGAGCATCGGCATACTCATCTCACCTGTCCCCGGGAATAAACGCAACGTCACCACCGCCTGTGCCCGCCACGGCTAAACACAAAGTGCAAAAATGACACGATCAACGACAGCCACCACTGACTTCTACGAAGTCCTAAATCTCCCATTCCCGGGGCCCTCTGCGGGCCTCTCAAAGCAGCACCTGAAAATCGCCTATCACAAGGCATTGCTCAAGCACCACCCGGACAAAGCGTCGAGCGCGATCGCACGGGAGCCAGACCTCCTCCTTCAACCGACCCCTCTCTCCTCCTCCGGTCATACGAGTAGGGTTTTCACTGTCGACGAGATCACGACCGCTTACAAAACGCTCTCGGACCCTTCCCTTCGTGCTGAATATGATCGATCGCTGCGGCTAGATCGGGCGAGAGTCGCTGATCGGGAGAAGACGGGGACGGTCTTTCATACTGGGCTGGAGGTAGTTGATCTGGAGGATCTGGAGTGTGATGAAGCAGGGGGAGAAGACGATAATGGACAAAGTGCTGGGGCCGTCTGGTATCGTGGCTGTCGGTGCGGTGATGAGAGGGGGTTCCTGGTTACAGAGCAGGACTTAGAAAGGGAGGCAGAGCACGGGGAGATTGTGGTGGGATGCCGCGGGTGCAGCTTGTGGATGAAGGTTTTGTTTGCTGTGGAGGATGGGGACGAGGTCGATGGTGATGGTGATGGTCAGAAGACATGATGAGAGGTGCAGCGGACTTGTTATTCGGGTCTTCGACTATAATCACCTTGAATCGATTCTATGGGTGTTTCGAGGAGCCGTGGAAGTGCTTCAGGATCGTACACCAACCTTGCCTTCGGAACCGGGATGACACAGTCGCCTTCATCAGGACTACTGGCTACTATCCTCGTGATGTGCTTGCTTTTGAGCAAGAGCAGGCGCCTTGGGCAATATTGCACCTCTAGTGTGCACCCAAGGAGGGAGTGTGGCGCCAATTTCAGCGGGATGATAATCCCTTGGGTGCCGATTGAAGAGTATCGAATATAGGGATCGCTCGATTCAGTCGATGTATACTGAGCGAGCTGATGAATTCCGGGGAGACCTGCTTCTTCGGTAGTGCATATATATATCAGGCTCGAAGAGCTCGTGGGCCATGAGCTGCCGCGTTTAGGTAGAATCCAGGCTAGATGAAATAAAAATAAAACCGGATTTCTTATGAACTAGATATTTACGTGTCCCTTGAAACCAATTTAATATGGAAGTAGCTACCGCGGGGCTGTTAACGAGATATGGCTGTCTTTGTTGTTGCTAAGCTTCACCATAGAGGGGTTGATGACATATATCGAGACTAAGGTAAAGAACAACCACCACAACCATCACCAAGCTATTTTCTTCCTTCCTCTTCACTCCCCTTCCATCCCACATCCAGCATCCACCCCAAAAATGTCACCAATAATTAATATATCGTCGAAAGAGCAGTTTGGCTCTCTTCTGACGTCCTCCACCTTTGTTGTGGCAGACTGTGAGACCTCCTTTGGCGATTCCCCCGCCTTTCCCCCCCTCCCTCTTTGGCCAAGTTTCTCACCGTCCACGGTCTTGTGTACCATTACTGACACGGTTCTTCCCTTTTGATGGAATCTAGTCTACGCGGATTGGTGCGGCCCATGCAAAGCTATCGCCCCCGTCTACGAGAAGCTGGCCTCGCAGCTCTCGCGCCCGAACCGGATTACGTTTACCAAGGTCAATGTTGACAACCAACAAGATATTGCTCGGGCATATGGCGTTACGGCGTACGCATACAATCTTCCCAAAATCGTCCACCTACCGTGCCATAGATAGACTGCGGCCTTTTTTGTTTCTTTAGAAGGACGGAGACGCTGACAGGTACAATCCCATGTTTAGGATGCCCACATTCATCGTTTTTGAGCGCGGCCACCCAAAATCTACGATCCGCGGAGCAGACAGTGGAAAACTGAACGCTGCCGTCCAAAAACTCGCGACGGAAGCCAGCAAAAGCGACAGCAGCTCTGCGGGCGACGCATCGGGCGATATCAGCGGTGGAGCTGGATGGATCGGTGCCGCTGTTCCCAAGGGATACAGTGACATCACGGACCAATATGACCCGAGCGGTATCGAGCTGCTGAACCGGGATAGCGATTTTGGGACGGCAAAGACCCTCTTTGACAGTGCGAAGCCGTCGTCGCTGGGGAACAGTAACGGCAAGGGCAAGCAGACAGGCGCCGTGGACTGGGTGGAGAGTGATACCGATGAGCAGCTGATGCTTTTCGTCCCGTTCCACTCGACTCTCAAGGTTCACTCACTCCAGATCACATCGTTCCCGCCGGTGGCGGAGGATGAGGATGATGATGAGACTCCTATGCGCCCCAAGACGATCAAGCTGTATACGAACCGCTCGCATGTGCTCGGCTTCGACGAGGCGGATGATATTACCGCGGTCCAGGAGGTGACGATTCAACCTGAGGAGTGGGACGCGAAGACAGGGACGGCCAAGATCGACCTGCGGTTCGTGAAGTTCCAAAGTGTCTTCTCGCTGGTCATCTTCTTTGTGGATGGGGACGGGGACAGCGAGAAACTGAGGGTGGACAGAGTTCGGATCTTCGGAGAGGCTGGAGAGAAGAGAGAGATGGGCAAGCTGGAGAAGATTGGCGATGAGCCCGGTGAATAAAGGTCGAGAGCTGCTTTGCTATAACTACTCTGGAAAGTGACATGGTGAACAAACCTGGGTGGGTGGCATAGCTGGGACCAAAAATTTCAGTATCAACCTGAAGCGATTAGACCTATGATTACGACCAATTCCAATTTACATCCGCACAAATCGTGGGAGAACAAGAAGCGTTTTCTTCATTCGGACCTGAATATAAAATAGAATAAAAAACTATCTGTATTTTCTCTACGAGCTTCGAGCCTCCTTGACTCTTAGCGCACACGCAACGCTAATCCAGCGCCTCCTCACATCATTATCAGGATACGATTGGAGTATAGTTTTGTGTGTGTAGTGTAGTATGTCCGATCCCAAACCAAATGGTCTCATCCTCGGAAGATATAATCAGAAAGACCAATAAAGTAAGAACCGGTGTGCAATTCCGTCCTTCTGTGACGCAACTGACACCTGATAAAACATCATGGGGGAAAAAAGATGTTCAGGCAACACGGGTGAATGTAGAGTTGCATCGCCGCACGAAGAAAGAAAAAGAAAAAGAAAAAGGAAACGAAAGCTTGCGGCGGAAGAATTTATTTGTGTGCGAGGGTGTCGGTAGCGGGGGAACTTTTCTCCATTAATGCCTACAATCTGGGTTGCTTACATAATCTAAAAATTCTTTCTGGTGCTGCTTCAAAAAAAAATTTTTTGGTTCTCTTTTCCTTTTCTCTCTCTTATACAATTATAAAGGCTTATGATGAGACAATTGGATGTTTTTAATATGATAGGAAGAGACTGACTCCCCTATTCGAGGGAGCTTGATCTGAATTTTACCATCCACTGAGGCCTTTTAATATTTTCTCTTTTCTTGGTCTTTTTTCTTTTGCTTTTTTGTCTATTGCTTCTTGGGGCGACAATTCTCGGCTTTCTTTTACTTCAGCGAGATCTTTTGTCGCGGGTATCGTGCTCTTCTGCTTTTTCTTCTTCTTTCCAAGTTTTGATGTGCGTGGATTATTGAATGCTTGTCTCGCTTGCCATGGAATCATCTCAGCAGATAGAACCCTGCTGGCCGTGATAAGTGATAGGCTGCCGACAGATGAGATGCGATATGCTCGAGATAGGGAAGATACGAGCGACCTTCTTACGTTTGGTTTTTTCTCTCTTGGACAACACTATCTCAGCATATCGATTGTGCCGAAGGAACAGATTATCAGACGACATGGAGAAGTAAGTTCCTGGAAGTATCCTCCGACACTGTACCATGGACGCTGCCTGTCAGCTGGAGCCTTATTCAATTTTTTCTGGGAGGGCTGTGTACATCGTAACGTAATCCACCACCGAACCGTCCACACCACCGAGCCGTCCGTTTTTGCTCCCATGGCTTGAATATTGAAGGTTTCCAACCACCACACGCATTAAATTAGATGATTTAATTCCCTATATATGCCTATTTACTAGGGCAGTTCCGTATTGTATGCCCAATAATCCCACAGCCACTGTAGCGCTGCGGAGCGCGCTTCCGAGGCCTAGGTGTAGGCTCCTCAACCTGTGCTTCAGTCAGTGCATCAAGGCGCTGAATGCGATCAAGACCTTCCTGTACTGATAAAGTAATATTGCTTCCTAGTACACCATGTCTTCTTGCCTTCTTCTTTATCTTTCGCTCATTTTCAGCCCTTAGAACCTTAATTTCTTGCTGAAGAAGAAGGTTCATATTCATTGCCATCTGTGCTGCCTTCTTAAGATGTTGAATATGAGAGACTGGGCTACTAGAGAGGGTCCTTTTCTTTTGAAGACTCTTCTGCAGGCTTTTAACCTTGTAATTAAGCTGACGGGGGTTCTGAGGAGTCTGAAAAGCAGAGGAAATTGACCCTTTAACTTCAACAAGAGGTGGTGTAGGCGTACAAAGTTGAAAGGTTATTTTTTCAAGAACATGGGCTTGATTCAGTGGTTTAAGGCCTGCTCCTGCAAAGCCACCATAGATATTTCCTGTATTAAAGACCTTCTCCCGTGCAGGTGGGTAGAGATGAAGAAAATCCTGCTTATTAATGTGATTATTGCCAGTCACCATCATGCCTTTAACTAGCTTCCCGTACGCACGCTTAAGAGGCCCAAAAACGCCCACATCAAGTGGTTGAAGAAGGTGAGAGGTATGAGGTGGCATACACAGGCAGATAATCCCATTCTCTGTACAGAAGGTATTAAACTCTGCAGTCTGGTGACTTGAATGGCCATCAAGAACAAGTAATCACTTTGCACTAGTAGAGTAGAGCTTAGAGAAAGGTTCAAATAGCTCCTTAAGCTAGTAAAGGCCTATCTCATCTGTTGTCCATCCATTCTTGCTTAAAGCAAGCTTCTAATCTTGCTTAGCCTGCAAGTTAGGCTCTTGATATCAAGTGGCCTGCTATTCTTGTTCTTTAAGGATAATCATTGGTGGTAGAGAGACCTCTCTTGAACCAATACATTTAATAATAGTGACCCATTCATGGTTTCCTTGAATGACTGTACGAGGCCTCTCACTGCGCTTAATAGCAGTAATAACCTTAGATGAGGTACAGAGTCCCATGGCAAAGCCAGTCTTATCAAAGTTCTAGATATCATTTTCATGTATACCATGTTCCTGAATGGCTTCATGTACGGTCTGAAACCACTGCTTTATAACCTTAGGATCCTCCTGCTTAGTCCGCTGATATGTAATCCTTCGATTATAGCGTGTATGAAGAGCTGGATGTTGTTTTATAAACTTTGATGCCCAGTTGACGCCTAGAGTTGTAGTAAGATCCTGGGTACGTGCTTGAAGTAAACTCTGTGCCATTCCATGCAGGTATTCTGGTTGAATTGAGAAACCTTGCTTATCTGCATATAATATACGCTTTATAAGGGCTTCCTCTTCAATCTCTGTTAATCTATGCCCATTAGCGCGTGCTTCTGAGCGTGAGGGGACTCCATTAAGCTGTTTAAGGAAGGTTGTCTTTGGAACCCCAAAAGTTGCAGCTGCCTTAGATTTTGATTGAATTTTTTTATTTTTATACGCGCTAATGGCCATTTGAATTCAATTTTCTTGAGATAGAGGCATTTCATGCAGTGGTGGTGAAATAATAATGTATTCAAAGACTGATTGCTGGAGTTGACGCGTAAACGGACGGCTCGGTGGTGTGGACGGTTCGGTGGTGGACTACGTTATTTGCTTTTATGACGTAAGATCCGTAAACGCAATTGTCAATAGCGCTGGCTGTTTCAAATTTTTGGTGATGCCTGTTCCTGTGGTAAGAGTGCATGATCCATGGTTCGGAGTCAATATCAGAAAAATGGGAGTAGCATTGCAAGTGCCGTGGGACCTGGAAAAAGAGAAGAACTCGATGATATCGCTTAGTCCACCTGTTTCGTTTGTTCCTGGTTGCGTGGACAGTGTGGGCTCACAAGAGCATTGTTCCTTTTGGGCATCTTCGGGCTGTTCCATCATGCCATCCATGATTTCCTTCTTGTTAGCTGGATTGAAAAGTCCACCTCGACCCAGGGAACCACCTGCTGCCGACCAAGATACGCAGAACGGATTCACTAGCTACGTAAGATCTTTCTTGGTAGCTCTCGGTAGTAATTCCTGTGAATCTTATCTGCTGTCCATGTGTGCGGGGGAAAAAAAGCGTCCACCCCTCTCATCCCGACGATATTCGCGTCGTCTATGTTCTCTGAATCGAGAGCGCTACACACCGCTGCCTTGGTGATATTCAGGCCGAGAACTGCGGAAGATGGTCCCGGTTCGTCGATCATTCATTCTAACAGGCACTGAATCCCTGAACAATCGCCGATGCTCTGTGCGGAGTCCATGCATTATTGTCACATTGACCCACGAGCGCACGAATCCTGCTCCGGCTGTTGATTGGAAGCTCACCCAGCACGTCAAGCCTGCCCTCCTTTGGGGATTGCCATTGGCAGAAGTAAGTGGAATGCGGTGGAGTCGTTGCGTTGATAGATCCCTTTTTTTGCCAGATAGAGTTCACTCAAGGATTCTCGGGATCGCGCTGCTCCGTGACCCTGGCCGGCGACCCAAGTCTCAACTCAACATCTGCGAGAGCTCGTTGTCGTAAAGTTCCCTCGCGATTTTTAACTCTCCACTATTATTTTCATTAACTCCGGCTGCGTCAAAGGGAAGAAGCAAGTACCACCTGCCCTTCGAGGATTGGCTCTCCGCCCTCGGGATGGAGTCGCTCCTTCGGCAATGTGACAACAGAAGATAGGCTGATTCCAAGGCACAGAGAAGGTCCAAGCTGTGGTCGGTCTTTTCGCCATTGGACTGGGGAATTTGTTTTAGATTATTTTTTTTCTTCCCCTCTCTTTATTCTAGACATTGTAATTTGTGTCTCGCTTTGTTTTCGCCACAGGAAGACGATCCGTGGCAAGGCTCAGGACGGCAAACCTGCGAGAGGTTCGTGCTGGATGGCCGAACGCAGCTGGACACCGGCATCATGGCACTTCTTCTGGCTACCAGCAATTGCCGTGGGCAGAAAGTATCACCAAAAGAAAGGGAACCTTAACCTACCATGCCTTCTCGTAGAAGTTTGTTTAAATTTGCTCTATTTGAAGGGTCCACGTTGCTACGTAGTCCCCCGTTAACCCTCGAAACAGTCCCGGAGCCCTAGAACCCGTCCACCACTAAACTTTGAAGTCAATTATTACCTGGTAGTTGGAGGTTTAGTGGACGAGAGCATGGAAGAGGAGATGAGGTGGTGATTGAAGACAAGGTTCAGTGCAGCTCTTTCCTTTCCAAGACTTGGAGACCACTTCCACCCCCATCATTCTAGCTTCGGTGGCTCTCCTCGACCCTCTTTGCGATAAGGTGCGAAGGAAATGGTTGGAGAGGGACCTTGGGGAAGCATTCAACCAAGATCCTGCCTGTCCACTCAAGCAGCTCGAACCGCGGGTCGGGAAAGCGCTGTCCACATACCGGAGGGGGATTAGGGCCGGACAGTGTCCTCCAATCTTCTGGTAGGTTTCCCATGGTTGTGGATGTCGCTTCGCTTCTTTGTACTAGTGCTGGGACTACTGTAGGTACCGCTTCCAAGTCGCCCCTCTAGTGCTGCGCCTAGTGCCATAGTCCACCGTCAATCACTTTTCTCCAACAACGCGAGCAGTATCAGCGCACGTGTAACTCCCGTTCCACCTAGGCTTTTCCTGTCTCCTGTGATCGCCCGTCCCAGGGACACGCCACGGGTGTCTGTTCTCTGGCTCTGGGGAATAAGTCTATCCAACTGAACTCCCGTGAAGGCTGTCGGCAGTGGACACGCCCAATCACTGCCTGCGGTGGCCACGAGGGCAAACTGTAATTTCCCTAACGGGCAAAAGCACGCTGCCCAGGTGGTCACTAGTTCGTGGAGAGCCCTTCTCTTTCTTCGAGCCTTCGAGGCCTTCCAAAGGCCCCAACCCCAGGATTGGCATCTCTTTAGCTTCTTGAACTAAAACCAGGCTGTGGAAGGATTCATTCCCTCGCCTACTGTCCGATAGTTGGTTGGTTGGTGGGTGGTAATCTTTCTTCCCTCTGCTGCTGGTAATTCACAGTACAACATGGTCCGTACCAAAGTTACCTCTGCTGGGGATGGATTTGCGCTCGAAACGGAGCAGTCCAAAGTGGACACGGTGTACTGTACCGTCAGCCCCCACAAAGCGCTATACTTAGCTTCAACACCGATAATCGGACCCCCGGTTAGGTCCCGGCCAAGACAAGCAAGAATGGGGGCCACTTGGCAGTGGATGAAGTACTATCAAGATGGTTTTTAGTGTTTCTTCTGGCGATGATTCTTGCTTCAGCGACATGGTCTCGCTTGTGAAAAGAAAATATTTTCGGGTTTTTATTCATTTGAGTGACATGTTTGCTCCCAATGGAGGACTGTATTCTGCAGCCCAGCTTGAGTGGGGTTTTTCCCGACTCAGGATTTGGAATCTTCTCGTCGCGTAAGAGGATATACACTGTCGGAATTCTAACTATACCAAATATACTTGCAGACTGTGCCACCCGGAATATATTTATTGGAATATATTGGCAACGGCGATTTCCGAAAAAACAATTATGGTGGGATTTCCGGTTATCTATTTGCTTCATCTTCATTTAAGGTATCTCTCTCGTCCACTAGGGCGGTGCATGCGACTACTGCGCGGGGAGCGGAGTTCCTTCACCAGTCTCGAGCGGTCGAAGATTCGAAGAATTCAAATCCCAACAAGCCACTGGGCTAACATGGAGCCTATTTTTATTCTTAATATATAATAGTTCGACCAAGGTAACATTGATTGATTGGATTTATTGTTTCAGTGAAAGGGCTCTGGAGTGGGGTTCGGGAGCGATGCGACGTAAAGGGATGCGTCGGAGATGAGTCCTTATTGGAGGGCTTGGGTGGCTGGAGGTTGTTTCAGATTTCGACTTTGATCAAGCTTGCATATTGCCAAAATGCCAAATTTGAAGACGCCTCTCGCCCTCGACAGTCCCGTCAACCACAAGCCTGGGTTGACTATTGAACGCTGTGTGTGTTTTGAGGCGTTCCAACTCCGTTGTTTTATTTTTCTTTTACTTTTTGGACCCTTCCCAAGACGAGAGTAGTACCTTGGATACTCTAACTGTTGGGGAGCTTCCTCGCAGGTGAAGCTACGCCTCCACTTAATATATTGGGCTTGGCTTGAGCCGACATGGAAGATCTGTGGACATTTATGGGCTTTGTTCGAGGCTACCTGGAGGATGACTTCCTTCGTTCCACTGCCTGCTGTCGCGCAAGAATCAATGCCTATTGCTCATTAATACGTCTGAGTAGTTAACTGCTCTGAAGCACATCCATGTTGATATTATTATGAATAATAAACTTCAATATCCATATTTTGGATTCTCGGTCTGGATGATGCGATTTTGGGATCAGCGTTGTCCTGTCTATCGCTTCCTAGGTGGTGCCCACTATGGGACAGTGCCACGAGTAGATACTATCACCACTTAATCTCTTTCCGTAATAAGTAATATCGTCGAAGCCCGCTTGCGAGAAAAAAAGAAGGAAATAAAAAGCCGTTGCATGATGTGGTTATTGTAGTACAGTTTGCTGGATGCTTACCTAGGTACCTGGAAATTAAATGCGGATCCGTGTTGCTCATGCGAGCCTGCCTGATTGTGGTTGGTTCGTTCTGACTGACAGTGGGTACGTCGTTCAGATGTGCAAAATTCATAATAATTGCTTCTTCTGATTTTCTGCTTTTCTTTTTCTAGATCCTCCTGGCCGCTGGCGTGATCCCGGGGTTTTTGGTGCCTCTGGATGCTTTCTTTTTTTTTTTCTTTCTTTATCATCCCACTATTCGGATATCTGATAGCCCATCAATGCTTGTCTCCGCGGGTTCCCAATCTCCCCGTGGCCTGGCTCATACCCGTGGAAGCTCACACTCGGGACCTATCTTGGTTTTGATATCATCGATGGAGCCCTGTTATCAGGAATCCTTCCCGTTGCCAAAAATCCGGAACCAAGCGGCACGGTCAGCTAATCTTTGCCCAATGCCCACCGCTGGCCCAATCTTTCACACAACATCCCACTTTCCTGCTGTCCAGTGCGACAATCACCGCCTTTGATTCGTCAGATAAGCCGCGCACACGACCTTGTGGCAACCTGCACGGGCTTCTGCTTCGCGAAAGGACTGGCAGGGACCGTGGTGGCAGTGTGGCACCCGCCCAGCGCGGATGCGCATATGGCGTTCCATTCCTGACCATACAGTGCCCTGCCTACGGGAGTATCAGCGTCTTTTGCGCCCTGTGGGATGAACCTTCCCAAAACATCAGTAGAATTACTAGAATAAGATTAGAGAAAAACGCTTACACGCGGATTGCGCCAGCTTCTCGGTGGTCATCGTTTTCCTTCGTCAGAAGTTTATCATAATGATTTGCCTCTAGTGTGGAGTGTTTTTTGATTTGACCTGTCACGAAAATGCGAGACTCGAAAATCAGAGGCTGCAAGTATTTTTTTGTTTTTGTTTGCTTTGAGTGGCCACCCAATAGTGTCAGCACTCAGCATTGTGATGGCAAAATTGTGACGAGGTCGATCATCACGGCCGATGTCTAGACTCGAGCCTTGTGCCGCCCTGAGGGAGTCTTTTTTCCAACCGGTGGGAAAATCGCCATACTCTCCTCGCTTTTACCTTTCGATTCACCGTACGATTTGATGACGCGAAATTCAGAAAATATTTTGGCTACTTGCCCACAATTTGTGTCGGGAAGGTATAGGTGGATATTTTGTTGTTTCTTTTTTCTTTTTTCGTCCCTCATACACCCCTCTCCTGATCACCCCTCCTGATGGGTTCTGCCCGTTAATCAGAAAAGAAAAAAAAAAATTCGATACATCCATTTTGCTGTCTGTGCGACAACGGCTTTTCTTGTGGCAACGAACATGCAGGTCCTCGACTGCCAAGCCAAGCCGATGATGAATCCTTGATTCCAACATCGGGTTTATTTTGCAGCGATCTGCGTATGGTTGGCTGATTGGGAGTTGGGACCTGAGTCGAGCACATGTTTTAGGGCTCAGAGTATCTCTCGGTTTTTGCTGTCTGGACTGACGCAGGTCTGTGGAGAGACAGCATGCAGCACAATTTCTAAGAAGGAGCCTATCTTTACATTTCTCGAAGGCCGCCAGCTTCGATGCGTGGCTTGGTCGTTTCAACCTACTGAACCCAAGTGGGTTGCCCAGGCCTCTGGGCGTTGGCCATCGTAATAAACGACTGCATCTTCAGAGGCAGAATGAATAGGAACGGTGAAGAGCTCAAGGAGAACTGAAACATAACAGATACTATAGAAATATCGATGGATTGTTGATATCCACTCAGGTACTTCCTGAGTAGGCAGTACTTTTGCTGTGTCGTCTAAGCGACCCGACTAAGATTGTTTCGCAGCGTCTAAGAAATAACGATGAATTCCAGGACTCCGTTCCTGGGCCTGGAAGCTGGAGCTTCTTGTTCCCAATGGGTAAAAACGCGATAATAGTTTAAAGTAGCTTTCCAATAGACTGACCCATTCTACCTTCAGCGGATCCAATCAACACTGACGGATATTCCCGTCTAGCTCTATTGAACCAGAAACTACACTAAACTATTCCTAATTTGATGCTGACTGTAAAGAACACCAGTTTCCTCGTTCATTCAGGATTTACCTCAAAACATAACAACCATGTCAAATAGTACGGTACCTAAAAAAGTCCCACGAGTCATGAGTCCCGACTTGGGGGCAATAGTGTCTGGTCGAAACCACTGCCTACAGAGTACCTTACCTTCCTAAGTCGTTGGTATTCCAAAATGGCGGTTTGTGTTACACGCGGGGCTGGTACCGATGAAGCTTTTACGAATGACGCGGCGTCTTGCGAAAACCATCTCCTGGTTGAATTTCCCGGAGTCATCTAGCCCTACTATCAGGGACACAGTCCAGTCCGGCGGGGGATATGACAGCTCTTACGACAGTTCCCCTTGCTTTCATGAATTGATGTGAGATGAGGGGGAGGGGGACCTGTCAGTGACTGTTATCTGTATGATCACTGATCGGGCTCCATCATTCTGCATAGAGTCAGGTATGATGGGAAGAGGGCGTTGCTTAAAGTTATGCTGATCATTTGAAGTGGACATGAAATATGAATTTTGTGACGCAGGGATATAAGTACTCCGTATTTGAGAGGGATAAGATACGAGGATTATTATTAGCTAAGGTAGCTATTATCGACGAGATATTCTTATCCTTGAACTATTGGAAGGGAAAGGCTGGCGGCTTGCAGGGATTTACCCAATCGAAACCCATTATTGGACGACAACAACAATTTTTTTTTTCCAGACGTTGGATGTTGAGAAAGGAAACAGAAAGAAAACAAAGTAAGTGATGGGCGGGGGGAAAAATCAAAATAGTTTCAATTTTGACAGCTAGGTTCATGTCCTGTGTAACCGTCAAGCGAGAAAATATCCACTCCTCTCCGATTAAGCAAGGGTTGATATCAGGCTGCTAGCAGTTTTCCGACGAGTCCCTGGCTTACTGCAACCTGTACTCTCCGCATCTGTTCCTGCAGTAGGCCGACCAAACTGATCGATCCATCGGTCCTTGAACAGGTCTCATCGCAAATGTGAGTAATGCACTATGAGGTTATGTGGCAATATTTCTCAATTTTAAGGCGGGCATATTCATTGAATTGGAGTTCCTCTGGGATTATGTTCCGTTGGTTTGTTGGAGTGATCCTTGTAAATTATTCGCACCTCCAGAAGTCAAAATTATATTGGGAAACTGTTGGATAATTACAAACCTGAAACATACCCGGCGAGATGAATACTAGGTACTCGTTGTACGAGGGGATCTTCAATACTGTGTATTTGGCACATGACAAGCTACCCGAAGGTCGAGGGCTTTCTCTCCTCGAATCAACCGCCTGGCATGAATGAGTAGCCATGGATTCGGAATCTGGATAGCAAGGCAGGATCATCTGAAAAACGCGGTCAGTGATGCCCTCTCACGGTCACCAGGATTTCGACGCATTGTCCTCCGGACGGTGCCGGTTCTGGAGTAGCACCATGCCATATCCAGTGGGCCGCTCGATCAAAGCCGTTTCAAATTTAGATCTATTTCTCTTTGTCAGCGATTCTGACTATTTCCTTTTTCTGCAGGATTCGAATTTGAGGTACGCACTCTGAACCGTCTTTTCGCTGGATCGGTGTGGTCGGTTTTCTTTGTATGGGCTAAAATTCCAACCCATACTTTGTAGAGGGACCCTCCAGGGTCGAAGGAAAGTGCACCGCGACAGTGGCACTGGCCAACCTCACCTAGAGCAGCCAATCCCGTCCAGCAAAGAGAGCAGCACGGGGAATTCTCTGATTCTGATCGACCACCAGCTGCCATCACTTTCTTGTTCACGTCCGCTGCTGATCTTACTCTTGTGGGACATTTTGGTACAATACGGGTGTTTCTGGCTGGTACGGGTGTAATAAAACAACAGAAACGGGGGCCTTTCCTTATTGAGCCCTTTTTCTTTTTTGCTTTTTTGCTACCCACTTTTTTCTCTCTTTTCTTTCTTTCTTTTTACGTTTTGGGAATAGAATGGAATCCCCCAAATGGCGGACGGGATGCGCCAGTGGGGCCGACTAGCTCAGCCGGCGAGTCAATCCCTCCCTTCACGGGTGCAGTCTATTGGCTTCTCAGTTGCTCTTCTGGCACACCCAGCGCAACTTGGGTGAATGTCACAATCACCTACTGATCAGTCACCATTCCCCTATTGGATACTTGCATGGTCCTCAGTCATCGACCACATCCTCTCCCCTCCCCGCCCAGCATAAGGCCCCCACCCAAATTTCTCTGGCTGTCTTCATTGGCCGGGGATTTTGTGTTCATTCACCATGTTGGTGGGACAGAATGGCCGCTGATAAGCTAGATAGGCCTAGGATAACGCAAGTCTCGCTGACACAGCCGAGCACATATCACCTGAAGAGTGCTCTTCAGGGCTATCATTGCTTGATGCCAGTCGCCTCAGTAAGCGCGCACACACGAAGCAATCTGTTCGAGAATAGTGGAAAGTTTTTTTTTTTTTTTTTTACCCTGTGTGTGCGCTTGTGAGGGAGGGCAACGATACCAGTGGTTGAGAGGAAGAAAGAGAGCACTTTGATGGGCACCTAATCAAAGTGCGGGATCTATTTTGGGACGAGAAAACCATACTGGACATCTTCCCAGCTCGTAGGTCTTGGACAGGATAGGTGGCGACTTTCTCAGCTCTCATGAACGGGTTGAAGCCTTGAAGCTCAATAATTAAATCTTTAATGACATGAGACATCAGAATTAAATTATTTTATGGCCACTGTGATGGTGGTTGTTTAATCCTGGGACTCTGTTGGCTGGTGGCCAGAGAGCGAGACGGTATTTGGACGACGAGTAAGAAGCAACCTGGCCCTGGTTTGGCTGTTGTCGTCGTCAGGGTGTTGAACAACCATCCTGTGTCCTCTTTCGATGCCGTATATTTCGTGTTTCCTCTTCTTCTTTTTTTTTTTTTTTTTTTTGCAGTTAATTTTTTTCCCCTTATTTGATTTTGTTTTTTCATTTTTACCGATGACTAGCACTATCTATTAACCTCCCACGCTCATCTGGCCCCCGGTTCCCATTGGTACAGATTGTTCTCCGCATTTACCAAACCTGTATCGCGTATCAGAGGACCAGGTCCGTACTGCGTAACAATGGATTGAGGCCAAGTTTCCCAAACACCATTGAAATGGGGCTTGAGGAGCCAATGTGCCCACTCGTGCTCATGCGCCCCACGTATCTACGCCATTTTTGATTCCCCGGCCGAGGTAGTGGGGCTTGCGTTCTGGTTAGCTGCGCTTGCGATTCGCCCGCTCCTGGCCCAGGTGGTCGACACCCTCTCCCTCCCAAATTGAGGAATGGCACAACATTTTACGCAGGCTGATTGCTGATGATGCCGATGATGATGGTGATGTTGATGGCAATAATGGGCATGCGCTCCCCGACTGGTGCTCTATGGGAAAAGGATGAAAAAAAAGAGTCCAATCCCAGTCCCACCTCCCGCTGGTCTCCGCTTCCAAAGTTCCAATTCACTGCACTGAGATGTGCACCAGCGCCAATCTGCTTCCTTTCCCGCTCCAGACAAGAAAGTCTACTTCGTGGAGGGTGCATAAATAATAAAAAATGGGAAAAGAAAGGAAATATTTCTCGCCAGAAAAAATGAAAAAAAATATATACATATATTAAGGGAATAAATGATTTTTTATGTACTGTGTATGAAGAGAGAGAAAAAAAAATCAAATGGAAGAGTAAAAAAAATAAATACTACTATTACTCTTTCTGAATACTATATGACACCATAGCCAGCGGAATTTATTATTATTATTATTATTATTATTACTGTTATTATTTTTATTATTTTATTATCTAAATTATAATTATTATGATTGCTGCTGCCACTGGCACCACATGCAGACGCTCCCAAGATATCTTCCAGGCTAAAAAGTACGGCTCCAGTCCGACTGCTCACTACACTACAACTCGTACCACAGGCAGATCACTCTTTTTTATCCACTGCCACATCCATCCTTCCGTCTTCCCTCCCATATCGGCCCTGTCTCTCATTTCCCCCGCGACTGCCCTTCAAATTAATCTTCTTTATTTCTTATTTTTTTTCTATTCCCTTTTCTTTTCCCTTTTTAGACTTGTCTCGATCCTCCTCTGGCCTTTCGTTTTCTTTTCCTTTTCTCTTATTTTGATTCTGTTTTAGTTTCTCTCTTTCTCTTTGCGACTCTATCAGTCTCCCGGTACCTTGCGATCGCACCCCCCAAGACCTCGTCTTATCTGCTGGGTTGGTTCGCTTCATCCAGAGGTTCCTGTCTTTCCTTCACAGACTTTGCGACACATCCATTGGAGATTCAAAGAAATACAAGAAAAACCGACTGCGAATTCCAAGACGCTTCTCAAAGAGTCCACCCAGCCAATCGAACTATATTGGAGTGATTCCTGGGACCGTTTTGATTCCTCTGTCTCTTCTAGTCATTCCTTCTATCAGTAGCAAGAGACGTTAAGACTATACATTCATTCTTATCCCAGCATCGTGGTGGTCGACTCGTCGCTACTCAATAATATACTTCCGCCTTTTGTTTACCATACTAAACTTAATAATCACTGGTCAAACGTGACCACTTCATATTGTGAGTTATCCCCCCCCTCTCATGCTCTAGACGCAGCATTTAGAGTGCAAAGAGCTGATGAAAAGGCCCTCCAGAATCACACCTAGTAGCTATGGACGCAACATACACAATGGCACCTCACCCGGTGCAAGGACAACCGCAATTCGCATACTATCCCACTGCCGACTCCCAACCAAGGCCACAGCCTTTCACTAGCCATCCCTCAGAAATGCAGCAATACTTTGGCCAAGTGTCTCCGTACCCACATGCTCAGCAACAGCAGCCACCGCAACAACAGCACTGTGTCCCCGAGCAGCAGTCTATCTATACTGCTCCCGTTATGAACATGCACCAGATGGCTACCACCAATGCATTCCGCGGGGCAATGAACATGACTCCCATCGCTTCTCCTCAGCCCACAAGCATGAAGCCTCAAATTGTGGTCCAGCAAGGCTCGCCAGCCCTGATCCCTCTGGACACAAGGTTTGTCAGCAGTGACTTCTATGGCTTCCCGACAACCCCTCCACTTTCCACCGCAGGAAGCTCGGTGAGCAGCCCACCCTCCAGCACTGGCACTCTGCAAACGCCTATCAACGATAGCTTCTTCACCTTTGAGAAGGTCGAGGGAGTGAAGGAGGGGTGTGAGGTCGATGTTCATGCTGAGCTCCTGGCCAACGCCGACTGGCCGCGCTCTGCCTCCCCACCAATGACGCCTGGTGAGTACATCTACGAATATGAAACCCTTATTTTAATCTTGTTTGCTGTGAAGCGAGCAGGGGGAAAATCTCTCGATGGGGAGAAAACGGGCGAAGCCCAATCTAGGGTTGATCAGCGGGCTAATACCTCCTTTTAGTGTTTATTCATCCCCCTTCTCTCACCGCCAGCCAGAGCTCAGAGCTCCTTTCGACAAACAGCTCTTGCCCATCCCTTTCCCCATCACCTTCTCCCGTATCTTCACTTTTTGCCTATTCCCAGAATTCTTTTTCCCTTGAGCAGTCCAGTTCCAACTTCTGTGACCCACGCCAGCTTACAGTTGAGTCATCGGTCCACCACGCTCCTGCCGAACTGCCTCCTCTACCCTCTCTTTCTTGCGATGACGAGGAGCCCAAGGTAGTCCTAGGGAGCGAGGCTGTGACACTACCTGTTCATGAAAATCCAGCGCCTTCTTTCACCACTTGCACCGAGGACCCCCTCAGCACCTTGCCGACCTTTGATAGCTTTTCTGATCTCGACTCGGAGGACGAGTTCGTGAATCGCTTGGTTGACTTCCATCCTAGTGGAAACACCCTCTATCTTGGCGGTAAGAGACAGCGCGTTGGAACATATTCACTGGATGAAGACGAATTTTTGAGCGAACACGGATTGGAAGATTCAGAGGACCTAGAGTTGTCTCAGAGTGGTCTTCCTGACCTGACTGCGGTCCACTGTGATGGTATTGAAACTTCAGAAGAGATGACAGCCAAGAAGCGCAACAACTCCCGCAAGTCGTTCAAGAGGACTGGTGCCTCCGAGAGCGATTCAGATGCTCGAGTTTCCCCCAAGAAAGCCCAGCTCCCACTCGAGCCGATCCACTCGGCTGCTTCTCCTATAAACGGTCACCCCCGTCAGAACTCTGAGGCGAACTCATCGGGCTCGGAGGCTACATCTGCCCCGGTCTCGGTCAACCGCCGCGGACGCAAGCAGTCCCTGACTGATGACCCATCGAAGACATTTGTTTGCACCTTGTGTTCCCGTCGCTTCCGTCGCCAAGAACACCTCAAGCGCCATTACAGGTCTTTGCATACCCAGGACAAGCCGTTTGAATGCAATGAGTGTGGCAAGAAGTTCTCCCGAAGCGATAACCTTGCTCAGCACGCCAGGACTCACGCCGGTGGTTCAATCGTGATGGGTGTCCTTGATACCAGCAGTGGCACCCCACAATCCTCATACGACGAGCAGGACTCAAGCGCACTGGGTACGGTCCTGTACGAGGCGGCCAACGCTGCTGCGACCAAATCCACCACTAGTGAGTCGTCAGATGATGGAATGTCTGATGCCCCATCGGTCGACCGACGACCAGCCAAGAAGCGCAAGCGCGACGACAATCTTTAATTATCCTGTCGCTCGAGCTATGACGAACGCTATGTGACCAGGAGCTCCCATATACATTAATCACATTCCATTCTTTCTCCTAATTTTACACTGGTTGGTCTGACTTTGGCGGTTGGCGTCTGGCGGTGGCATCTGGAAGGTTCCGGGTGCACGGTGCATTTGTTTTACAAGGTTTCCACATGGTCTTCAAAAATATACTAAAAAAAGGAAAGGAAACAAAAATTCTTGGGAGGCCCTCGGTTGGTTATATAGACCGGGCTGCAATGGAACTTGGGCGCACTTGGGATCCATCCATGGATCAAAATTAGAGCGCACGGTGAGATTCTCACAGAGGCACGCTTGTTGGGTGGGGGTGTCAATTCCCTTTCTTGTTCTTCTTTTGACCCTTTGGTCAGTTTTACTTCTTTTATCACCTTCTCCCCTTCAACTCTTCCTTTCGTGTACTCCATTTATTCCCTCTTCCTTTACATACTTTTCGTTCACCCTTGTCTTCTGTGTCCCTATTTCGATGTAATATGTTTGATTTCTCCGTTTCTGCTTGTCATTTTTTCTGTGCTGGCCACATGTATAATTTAATCTGTTTATTCCTCCCTGTCGTTGCCTCATACCCCTATGTGCATCTCAATTCTTCTCTCTCTTTTACCCGTTTTACTCGCACCCCCCGATCTGTGCATAATACTTGCCTTTTTACTGTTAAAGTGTTGAGCGTGTACGGTCATACTGCAGCATAGCTAGTGATAATCTAAGAAGTTGGCGAAAGAATATTGTTCTATTTACTTCATAGTTTGTACTGTATTCTTCAGTGGTGTGGGTGGAGGTCGTTACTAAGACAACATTTGACTCATCAAAGCTGCATGAATGAATCTCTCTATTCTCTCCCAACGAAGACAAGAGCAAGAAAGAATTAACCCACATAATACTTTCCTCCATCCATTTATTCATACACTCCCAATTATCCTGTCTGTTTCCTTGTGGTGTGCGTTCATACCCAAACACGAAATCCAGATCCCACCCAAGCTGAGGGGTAAAAGGAGGGGAACCCGCAAGAAGTGCTTAAAAAAAAAGAAAAAAAAAACAACCATCTTGCTTCCTGTAGGAACTCATCAACCACAAACATCACTTCAAATCTCATGCCTTCATCCTCCATGCTCCCCCAATCCACCTCCCAAGGACTCAATGTGATCGCACTAATATCCGGCGGGAAAGACTCCCTCTACTCTATCCTCCACTGCATCCGAAACGGACACAAGGTCGTCGCTCTCGCCAATTTACACCCCCCTCCCTCCGCCTCCTCCTCGGCCAAACCGCACAGTGGCCAGTCACCGCCAGCTCTAAAAGGATCCAATGGCCCCGATAATGACAATGAAGGAAATGAGGCGGAAGAAGAAGAAGAAGAAGAAGAAGAAGAAGAAGAAGAAGAAGACATGGACAGTTTCATGTACCAAACCGTCGGCTGGAGCGTGATCCCACTATACGAAAACGCCCTCGGAATCCCCCTCTACCGCGCCCCGATCCACGGCGGCGCCGTCGATATGGCCCGAGTTTACCGGAGCGAAGCGGACGATCAGATGGCCGACAGCCCCGAAGGCCAAGAGGGAGTCGCGGAGCGGGACGAGACGGAGTCCCTGATCCCGCTTCTGCGCCGGGTTATGGCGGCGCATCCGGAGGCGAATGCGGTTTCGACGGGCGCGATCCTGTCGACGTATCAGCGGACGAGGATTGAGAATGTTGCGGCCAGGCTGGGCCTTGTGCCGTTGGCGTGGCTGTGGATGTATCCGGTTTTACCACCGCCGGTGCAGGCTGCGGCGGCGTGTTACTCAGGGGGAGGGAGAGAGGCGGGGTTGCTGGAGGATATGGCGGCTGTGGGGTGTGAGGCGAGGATTATCAAGGTTGCGTCGGGGGCGTTGGATGAGGGGTTTCTTTGGGGGGATGTTTCGGGGGCTGGGGAGGACAATATGTTTCGGGGGAGGATTGTGAAGGGGATGAGGAGGTTTGGGGGTGGGGAGGATCTTCGGGGCGCAGTTTTGGGGGAGGGAGGGGAGTATGAGACGTTGGCGTTGAATGGGCCGGGGTTCCTGTGGAAGGGGAGGATTGAGATTGAGGAGAGGGACGTGAGGATGGGACAGGCCGGGGTTGGGTATGTGAGGTTGAAGCGGGCGAGGTGTGTGCCGAAGACTGGAGATGATGGGATCACTCCGGGGAGTGTGAGGAGGCCCGAATTACTGGATGAGCCTTTTGATACTGCTTTGGCGGGGCTCCCTGGGGATCTTGAGGCGAGAGGAGAAGGTGGAGAGTCGATTGTGACAGAGCGCGGGGAATGGGAGTGTGTTGAACCGTCAGAGTCTGAGAACGGAGGGACATGGATGGTCTCTAATCTTACAGCACCCGAGGCTGGTCCTGGGGCTGGTGAGCAGATGGCAGCGATTGCAAAGAAGATCCAGGCGATTCTCGATTCCTCTGCCAAGGGACCATCCAATGAGCCCCGGACGACGGCTGATATTGTTTTTACGACGGTTTTGCTTCGCTCCATGGCCGATTTCCCACTCATGAACGGTATCTACGTTTCGCTCTTTAAGAAGCCAAACCCCCCGGCGAGAGCTACAGTGGCATGTGGTGATAGTCTTCCCAATGGGGTGAATGTCATGGTTTCGATGGTTGTGGATCAGAGTTCAAGGCATCTACGGCAATGTCTCCATGTTCAATCACGATCCTACTGGGCACCAGCCAATATTGGCCCGTATTCGCAGGCTATATCGATTCCTCTACGTGGTTCAGAAAGGCTGGTCTACATCGCTGGCCAAATACCCCTCGAACCCGCTTCAATGGAGTTGATCGGGGTGCCTCCAACGGCGGGGACACAAATAACGAGGGAAGGCTATATTATGCGCGTGGTTCTCTCCCTTCAACATCTCTGGCGGATTGGGACAACGATGGAGGTTGACTGGTGGCTGGGTGTGACTGCCTTCTTTACTGGGCGAGACCATGCGGACACTAAGGCCCGACTAGCGTGGCAGCTTTGGAGGACGGTACATGAACGGAGCAATCAAGAGACCGACCAAGAGGAGGATGACTCTCCACTTGACGCCTGGGATATTAAATATGGAGGCAGAGCACAGGAACAAACTAAGGCAGCCACAATATCCCGGTTACCTAATTTCGACCTAGTGCAGCCTGATTCCCCCATGCCAGCATTTTTCGCCATCCAGGTGGATGAATTACCCAAGGGAAGCGATATTGAATGGCAGGGCCTTGGCTATCGCTGCGAGGGATTGAAGATAAGACGAGACGAAATCCCTCATGGGCGCATTACCGATGTCACCACCAATGAAAACCTGCGATATATGTGTATTGAAATTGACCAGGGCCCCCCGGAATTCGACCTGGAATTGCATATCCACCATATCCTGGAGACTTACTCGGGTCTGGGTGGCGTTTCTCACTGCATTACGTACACGGCGCGGCCGCTATTTCAACAACGTTTGCCCAGCCAAATTGTTCCTTGCAAGTCAGTCTGGGGCACGGAGGGGCGAGAATTAGCAGCTGGGATGATTTTGCAACGCCAGATGTGATGCCTGCTCTCACCCTTCCCCCCGAAAGGATTTTAGGTAGAGAATCCAAATGAGGGGAGGTCGATGGCGTAAGATTCGAGCACACAAAATATTCCACATGGTGTGTGTGTGGCCGACCCTCTTTTGTACGGTTTATCGGGTGTTAGCAACGCGGGAACCAGAGGGTGATTGGACATGGAACACTAAGATAAGCGTTGCCCAGACGCGTCCAAAAAGTAGCCAGTCAGCCATCAACAACTGCTCAATGCCAGACGACGTCTTAACTAGCCGATTGGAGTGGTTCCTCCTTGAGAGCTTTGTCCTCCTGGGCGGGTTGGAAGCCAAGCCCGTGGTTGGGAAAGCGTTGAGTTGGGGAGGGAAGAGGAGAGAGTTCGGGCCCGAGGAGACAAAAAGTTAGACTTCTGGTGAGTCGACCAGTAGGAGTGACCATAAAAGACTGGAATCCAACTGTTAGTCGTAGCGAACGAGAAGAGTCTCTGACAGAGTAGAGTAGTTAGGTGCTGACAGACTGTTGTTGGCTGCAGCGGCGCTGCATGTGAGAGGCGAAAAAACCCGCTTTCCGCCTGATTCAATCGATAACAGACAAGACCTCTCTCTTTCTCTCTCTCGCGTTTTACACTACGCATCGTAAGTTCGATCCTGCTCCTCCCCTCTCCTCTCTTCTCCCCCCTCTCCCCTCCCCTCCTCTCTTCTCTCTTCCCCTCCTCCTGCCGACCGCCCTCCCATCAAGGTTTGTTGATACATTCCCCTTCGGTTACCATCGTGGTGCTTCTGTCGCTCCCGCTTCCGTCATTGACTGACCCGCTGTGATTAAGATAGTGGCGATTCCTTTGTTTCACGGCTGGATTCAATGCAATTTATGACCATGACGACCACTTTTCTATAGACTTGTGCCTAGCTACTACCTTAAGTAATATCCATGGAGCCATGGCCGCGTCGGTAAGCCAGGAGGACGACAGGAGTACGATCCCACCCGACTCCGACGACGTCGCTGCCCTGGACCATCTCCGACAATTTTCTCGATCCCCTCACCCTTATCACCGCAAGGGCTCCAATTCGCTCCATACTTGGCCACGAACGTCCAGTGATAGTGGCACGGAGGCAGATGACGAGAGTACAGGGCTCCTGAAGGGGCTGCCAGCACCGCCACTTCGCCCGCGGAACGGACTCCGCTCGAGTTGGAACGGTACTGGCGATCATGATCTGTGGCTGCCAGGCTTACAACAGTGGCCATCCTTGGCCCGTTCAACCTCGCGGAGCTCGCGACGGAGCTCTGGGGAGGAAGCAGAGGTTGAAATCATGGGTCTGCGAGACAAGATTCAAAAAAAGAAACGGGCCGAGGTGCTCCGGAGGGCATTCGAAGCCGCACTGTTGCTCTCGGTGGGCGTGGTGGTCGTGGGCCGGGAGAGCGCGAGATCGCTCGCGTGGGCATGGAGGAAAGGTATGCTTGTCGACTTTCATGTAGTCTTTCTTCCCGGCCTCATTCTGACCGTTTTTCGTGGTAGAACTCCTTGCGCACTCCACCGTGATTATCGGACTTTACACCATTTTCCCTATGAATCGGAGGGGCCGTTTAAAACTTTCACGACTCTCTTCTTTCGTCATCCCCCCTAGTTTCGATCCTGCACCCCTACTATACCCTGTTTTGATCCCAGTCTATGTGTCATTATCCTTATCAAACCACAACCCGTCCTTAATACTCCCCAATATTCTTCTCAGTCTTTCTTCGATTCCTGCCCCAGCCATTCCCATGCATGGGTTGATTCATGGACACAGTATCATGCACTGGATCATCACGCTGATCCCAGTCATCGTTTCCGAGCAACTGTCCTGGGGCAATACACGATCTAAACCGCTCTCACTCCGTGGTTTCGATTCTGAACTTTTGACTCTTATTTTCCCTTTGCACCAAGCGTTGATACCCACTTTAGATTTCCTTTTGGCTACAAGTGTTCTTCCCGCAGAGCTACAACTTTTGACGACTGCTCTTATTAATCTGTTTCTATTCGCAAGCTCTCCCCAGGCGGAAATTCTCAAAGCGTTGCTATGGCTCGGCAGCCTGTGTATTTTTATCTCTTGCCGCCATGTTCTTCGGTGGGAGGTAGCTCTGGCTAGGATCCCAAGCTGGAAATTCCGGCGATCCCCCAGGGGCTCTCAGTCCCCAAAGAATATTTTGAATTTGTTAGACCACAAGATTTGTCAGAAGTTGAGTCGGGCAGGCTCTTCCGAGGATGTCACGTCCGATAGTGACTCCCCTGATAGCCATCTGGCCTCGGTCATGCGGCATACGACGTACGAATTTCGAGAAAAGACACCGGCGGTTTTCAACGACAACCTGTCTCCCGCTGAAGATGTTACTCGCCGTCACACCATCTCTAGTCTGGAAGAGGTTGTCCCGTCGAAGAAAGTCAGGACAACTCCCAGCGGCCGACGAAAACGATCGATGGCTCCCGGGCTGACATCCTTCCTCTCAATGACCGTTCCCCAAGTTCAAGTCCGCAAATGGCTCTACGCAATATATGTTTATGCAACCGTCCTCCTCATTATCATGGGCCCTATCCGAAAGTATGTGAGTGAAAGGGCATTACAAGGGGAGGAGCCGTTTGGCTGGGCATTGGGGTACCTGTTTGGAAACATCTCCTGGTTCAGGTTCTGGACAATTATGTCGAATCTCGAGCACTGGATTTCTCTTCCCGCGCGCCGGGATACCGAAAATCTGTGTGCGTCTTGCATCCCCGGTCGAGTCGAGCATCTCCGCCAGGATGTCTTTGGAGAGGCCAACACTCGTCTTTTGATTGCCGCCTATTGCATCATTGTCCTTTTGACCGGTATGGGTATTGTCTTCCAGCTGAGTGCCCTTGCAGAAGTAGACACCAGGCGAAAGGTCTTCCATGGCACAATGGTGTTGATGTTCCTCCCAACGGTTTACATTGACCCAGCCTTTTCCGCTCTCGCTATGGGTTTAGTCCTAGCTCTTTTCCTGCTCTTGGATTTGTTCCGAGCCGCTCAGCTGCCCCCAATCTCTCGCCCACTGACATATTTCCTTGCACCTTATGTCGACGGCCGTGACCACCGGGGCCCCGTCATCGTCTCTCATATATTCCTGCTTATCGGATGTGCCATCCCCCTCTGGCTTGCACTCGCCGATATTCCACGGACCGGAGAACAACCATGGGCCGCGTGGGACGTCCGAAGCCGCGATGTCAGCATGGTGAGTGGAGTCATCTGCGTTGGCTTGGGAGATGCTGCCGCATCGCTCATCGGCCGCCGGTACGGTCGGCGTAAATGGTTCTGGGGCGGAGGGAAGTCCCTCGAGGGCAGTGTGGCCTTTGCGATCGCAGTCACCTGTGGCTTGATTTTTGCACGGGGCTGGCTCTCAGGAGGGCAATGGCCCGTAACCGGCTCGGAACAAGGGGACGATTTCTCGTGGCCGAAGACGACGGTGAAAGCTGTGGTCGCGGCTGCAGGAACCAGTGCCACCGAAGCCATCTTGACTGGGTGTAATGATAATGTCGTCGTACCGATTGTGCTGTGGCTCCTGGTGAGAGGGTTGGGTCTGTGATCCCGGTGCATTCTAGATCTGATTCATGTTGTACAACACGGATAAAAAGACTTGAAATCTCACGACGTCTTTTTGTCTTTTTTTATCTATTTCTTTTTAATGACGATGAATGTCGAGCAGTATTATGTATATAAGGATGGAATGGAATGAATGCTACGGATGCTTCGGATGTGAACTCTCACGTCCTTTTAGCAGGTGAAGAATCCAGATGACTCTCAGGAGCTATTTTTAAATCGATCGTGCGTGCTGTTACTAACGAAAAACCAATTCTGCCAAAGTCCTGGTGAACTGAGTCCATTCAAGAAACCCCGACCGCTCTTTTCCCGGCTCCTGATCCTGACCCATTAATTTGCTCATTAATGAAGGAATAATACAAAGAGAAGCGGAATCGTCGTCGATCACCACCTAGTGGTAGACACTAGAACTAGAGGACCGTTCTCCATCCTCCTACATTAGTGGTGCTGGGTCTCCACACTAGCTTATCAGTTCGATCCCCTTCTTCAGTGACAAGGGACAAGGATAGAGGAGGGCTGTGCACCGTTTCTCAGCTTTGGATTGATCGATGATTGAATTCTGCCGTTGATATGTGAGCTGGCCACCACCACCTGCATGATGAGACTTGGGCTCGGACTCGAGAGTCATGACTTAGGGGGGATGTGGAAGACCCCCCGAGTTAATCGGCAAACAAACTCGAACGGCTGCCAATAACAATAACTCTAAAGAGAACGTCGAGTACTTTTAAGTTCGACGTGATGATGATGATGATGGTGGTTGTGATGATGAGTCCGCCGGGAGAGATTAGGTATTATTGAGTCACATCCAGAGGGGATGGCGAGACACTCGTATTACCGGTAAATTACGGTGTATGGTCAGATCAGATGGATGCTGGATCTAATCGACAACGTGAGCGTAGGCTGCAGGGGCGCTCTGGGCTTGAGTAACTGGGTTGAGTTGGGATTCGCTGTGTGCCTGAGGCCATAATTACCGAGATGTTACCCGAGCCATACGCAGGGGTCACCCGTACGAGTACTGGCATACCATCATGTACGACTGGAGCTCTTATCATTTCGAGTGTCTCTGGCTGTTCCATCTTCAATCCCGGTCCTCCCGCATCTTGTCTTGTCGTTTCTCTCATTCACCCTCTCTTCTTTCATCTCTTTCATCTCTTTCATCGTCCTTTTTTCCCTCTTTTTTCCCCCTCTCTCTTTCTATTCGTCCTCTTTTCCCTGTTCCTGTCATCGCTGGAACCTTTCTCCATTGGCTCTGGTGACGTCCCAACCCAACGCCGCCCTTCTGACCGCCTTTCGCCGCTGTCAATCATCGCCCTTTGCTTGTCTTGTTATCGCAGGTCACGCTCCAACATCGTCAACTCTAGTTAGCTGCTTGGGTCGACTCGCCAGGCGCCCTCCCTGCTCCTCCTCTTCCCTCTTGCTTCCCCCAAGTCACCCGTCTTTCGACTTTCTTCTCCTTCCTGCAGCTTTTTATTTTTTTTTCTACCCTCCCCCTTCCAACGACCGTCTTTTATTGTCATATTAATCTCCGCCCGTCAATCAGCTGTCGGTTGCTTTACTTACCCGCAGCCTTGGCCCTCGACAGCTTTCGCCTCCCTCCTACCGTGCAGAACACCCTCTTCCACCTCACCGCTCTCCTGCACCTATTCCTGCGAATCCCATCACCTTTGAGCATTTAGAAAGACCTTGGCTTTCATTGCATCTATAATTTCGATCCCTCGAAGCACTCTCCACCCAGCATCTGCATCTCGCTTTACAGTTTCATACACCCTCTGCTCCCCGTGATTGCCTACCGAACCTCTTATCTACTCACCCTTCCCAACCTTCCACATCTCAATCCTCTTCGCTACCCTGATGGGCCTCCAGAGTCCGGCGTTTTCGTTGCTGTTGCTGAGGTAGCTGTGTGGTTGACAGGGTGTGGGCTGGTTTCCGTAGATACTCGTCTCCGGGCTCTATCTTCGCACTGCTGTCGTCATGGCATCCACCACAAAAGAAAAGAAGTCAAAGGCGCCCTCCTATACGGAGATGCCTATTGGCCGGTACACTAGGATGGATGAGATCGGTCGAGGTAGCTTTGCGACTGTCTATCGAGGTGTCCATACAGTGAGTCATCTGCTGGTTTCTTCTCTTCACTTTGGCTGTCGCCGAGGTTGAAGTAGTATCTTCCTCATGAAATCCTGCAAGGAAGCTGACGATGGGGTTCTCTTTTAGAAATCACGCACCTTCGTGGCTATCAAGTCGGTAAACCTCTCGAAGCTCAACAGAAAGCTAAAGGAGAATCTATCCTCGGAGATTCATATCCTCAAGGGCCTCTACCATCCGCACATAGTGGCGCTCATCGACTGCCATGAAACAACATCCCATATTCATCTGGTGATGGAGTACTGTGCCTTGGGAGACCTATCCCTCTTCATCAAGCGCCGCGATAGTCTGGGGGACCACCGGTATACACGGGACATGATCGCCAAGTATCCCAACCCTCCCACTGGGGCTCTGAATGAGGTCGTCGTCCGTCATTTTCTCAAGCAGCTGGCTAGCGCTCTCAAGTTCCTTCGAGACCGGAATCTGATCCACCGTGATATCAAACCCCAGAATCTGTTGCTTTGTCCTTCCCCGTCGTCCTACCGGAGCGGGACAACCCAAGTAGTTCCGTTTAAAGGCAGCGAAGATTCCTTTAGTCCCACCACGGGACTGGAGTCGTTACCGCTGCTCAAAATCGCTGACTTTGGCTTTGCCAGATCATTACCAGCTACTTCCCTTGCCGAAACATTATGCGGCTCACCTCTATATATGGCGCCCGAAATACTTCGGTATGAGAAGTATGACGCTAAAGCTGACCTGTGGTCTGTGGGCACCGTATTGTACGAAATGGTGGTGGGCAAGCCACCTTTCCGGGCCACAAACCACGTAGAGCTTCTCCGAAGGATCGAAAAAGGGGATGATAGGATCAAGTTCCCTGAGGATATCCCTGTTTCAGATGATATCAAGGCCCTTATTCGGATGCTGTTGAAACGTAATCCGGTGGAGCGGCTGAACTTTGCGGATTTCTTTGACAATCCCATCCTTACGAGACCCATTCCGGGTCTAATAGCCGACGATGTCTCCCCTCGACGTCGTTATTCGTCGGATTTGGCCACCACAGAATCCACACCGCGCCCCGAATCCCGGTCTAATCGAGAAAGAGATGCTTCATATCCCCGGAAGCGAGAAGACGAGCAGGGGTATCCACCTCCTCACCGTCACACGTCCTCAACCCCGAGATCCGGGACTCCTCCGAGCTCAGTGCCCATGCGCAGGGTTGGGAGTACTGACAGACCCTCATCAGGCTCAAATGCCCCTGGAACAACGCCTCCACAAAGACCGGATCCGGTTTCTCATGCAACTGCCCCAGGACGACAGGAACTGACAGAGCGTCCCTTAGCGGTAACTGCCCTTGAGCGCCAGAGAAATCGCCACACGTATTCCGGAACATCTATGGATAAGGTAAAGGACGAGCGTGAGCGCGCCGCACAGGAGGTTGCCTTTGAGCGAGATTACGTCGTGGTAGAAAAGCGCGCAGTTGAGGTGAACGCATTTGCCGACGAGTTGGCACATAAGGGAGGTTTTCCCAAACAAGCCGGAGCGATATCTCGGCGTCCAACCACTCAAGGTAATTCGACGGCCACAAATGTTTCGCCACAAAGCTCACCCAGCAAAGCCATGCAGGTGGTAACGGGACGATCGCGGGCAGATTCGACACACGCCCGCCAAAACTCATACGAGCGGCGATATGGACAAAGCCCTACATCGGCAACCTCGGCGATTTCCAAGGCTCTCAATATGGCAAGCGGGCGATTATTTGGAATGGGATTCTCTCCACCGATGGCCATTACCAAAGGAGGGCGTTCCCCCCCTCTAGGTTATCAACCTTTCCCCGCGTATCCCAGCGCCCCGGTCGGTCTTATGGCTCTGGAAGATGGTTCTAAGCCTCAGGTGAACTCGGATGAAGATACAAGGACTGTCAAGGAAATCGAGGAGTGCGCCACCCGCAGCGACGTTGTGTACGGCTTTGCGGAGGTAAAATACAAGCAGCTTATCCCACTTGCGCCTTCAGTCCAGGCTGATGCCGCCGGGAAGCCCAGTATTCCCGGTAGTGCTACTGACTCTACAGATGGAGGGCTAACAGTAGATGCTGTGGTGACTCTGTCTGAAGAAGCTTTGGTCCTCTATGTTAAAGCGCTGTCTTTGCTGGCAAAGTCAATGGATATTGCAAGTGCCTGGTGGACTCGCAAAAACCGAGGCGAAGCTCTAAGCGAGTCGGGCATCAGCAGACTTGATGGCAACACTCTGGTCGGTAACCGCATTAACAACGTCGTTCAATGGGTGCGAAGTCGATTCAACGAGGTGCTAGAAAAGGCCGAGTTTGTCCGTCTCAAATTGATTGAAGGGCAGAGGCGATTGCCCCCAGACCATCCAAATCACCCTAGCAACCTCTCAATTGGCTCTGTAGGCTCAGGTGCATCGGCAGATGTTGTTGTTAGCTCGGGTGTAACAGCAGAGAAGCTGATGTATGACCGGGCCCTAGAGATGAGCCGAGCGGCAGCTATCAATGAACTTACCAGCGAAGACCTCGCTGGTTGTGAAATCGCTTATGTCACAGCTATTCGGATGCTGGAAGCCGTTTTAGACGACGAGGAGGTGGTACGCACAGGACAAGGCAGCAGCAACTCTGATAAAGGTGATAAGATTTTGCTGGATGGTGTTCAGGCCGAGGACCGACAGGTCGTGCTCAAGCGTAAGTTTTGGACTACTCTTCCTCTCTCTCTCTTCCTGACATCCTAACTCACGTTACTCTACAGTGGTATCCAGCATACGCGGTCGGTTGGCGGCCCTACGGAAGAAGCTGGTTGTCCTCGCAAAACGGCAAACACCCCCATCCAGCGGAAAGATGCTTCCATCCAACCTTGCATATGCCACGGGGGCGACGCCTCCCAAATGATACAGATATTTGAAGAAATACATGCATGCTGGAACATGCACCCGTTAGCATCACTTCTCGACCTTCTTTGATTCTTCGGGTTTTGATTGATCTCTTATATTTAATTCGTGAAACCTGTAGGAGTTTAATATACAGGGATTGCCCATGCCTTGGGGAGTTATGTTTGTTTTTATTTCTCATTTCTTCCTTTCTTCTTTTTTGGAAAGTTTCCATTTCATATCTATATTGATGGGGAAAAGAGCGCGCTTATGATTTCCCCCTACATTCGTACTTTTGTCTTCTTCTTTTGCCCGGTTTGCTTGCCTTCCATATGGCGTTTGATCTGGAACAGGTACCCAAATTGCCACCACTCGGATATGAATGATGAATCTTGTCAGGCTTTTGGTTCGGAGTCTAGGCAGGCAGGTTGACGGATATGGTGTTTTCTTGATGCAGATACTGCCAGCCAGTTGAAATGGACTGTACATACATAATCAGAACGGAGTTTCTCTGTTTTATCTTATGATCTCGTATTCGCCTGGAGTGTCTCGTGCTGAGTGAGGGGGTGAGTGAAGTGGAGTATAGCAGCCGTAGGGTCGTATCGCCAAGCGTATGAGAACTCACCGCGCAACTTGACGTGATCGAAACCGGACAACCATAAGGGAATCAGCGCTGGACTCCTCCGTTCGAGAACACGAAGAATTATCAACGACCGGGCGAAATGGCGTGCTTGGTTTTAGTGTGTCATGGATTTCCCAGTGACAGCAACCCAAGGCTGGTGGCACCGGTGGAGAAGCCAAAAG
Organism: Aspergillus conjunctus; assembly: GCA_027569095.1. Classification (NCBI taxonomy): domain Eukaryota; kingdom Fungi; phylum Ascomycota; class Eurotiomycetes; order Eurotiales; family Aspergillaceae; genus Aspergillus; species Aspergillus conjunctus. The sequence continues at coordinate 114,731 of JAPDEL010000063.1, read as the reverse complement.
AAAAAGTCTGGGTCCCGCTGAGCTTTTTGTTTCGCCATCTCTAACGCCATTGCCGGCGCCCACCGTAGAGCTTCATTTAGGGAGTCTGAACTATGGATTGAGGTAGCATCAAACTTGGCCCCCAGGGCATTGTTCGTCGTCTTCAGTCTGCTGCCCGTCGGTTCTGTCACTCGTTTTTCTCGTCTGAGGTCGGAGATTTGTGTTGTTTTTGCGCTTCTGGCCGAGCTTTGTCGTGGCGGTCTCGTATGATGATGTCCTTTGCCCTAGCTCGTCACTCGCTGCCAACCCTCGGATTCGACTTCCTGTCGAGCGTCAACAAGACAACACCAGGACATCATAGCACCTTCTTATATAGTCATATAAGCGCTAGTGTCTGAGTCATTTTCATTGCATCACTTTTAATCTCAGCACATCATCCCCTTTGTTCCTTATAATCCAGTTCACCCACTTCCAACTTTTCTGGATTATTGTCCACAGCTCCCCGGTCTCTATTGTTCGACTCGCTCGACGACCTATTGGAACCCTCGAGGCGGCCACAGCCTGACTAGCAAACACATCCATGGAGATCTCCACTACAGGGTCTTCGCCCAAGGCCGTCCTGCCGGACACCAAGGCCCTCGAAGATGGGCCCCGTCGGGCTGATGGAGTGACTCAGCTATGTAAGCTGCTCCTGTTCTGAACGTTGCGTGGGGAGGTGCCGTGTGCCTGACATGCTGAATCTCTAGATGAGGGAAATATCTTCGATACCACTCCCGACAACCGTCGTCAGATTGGCGTTGTGAGCGCCTCGTTTCTGATCTTCAACCGGGTGATTGGCACCGGTATCTTTGCCACTCCGAGCACGATTCTGTCTCTGTCTGGCAGTGTCGGTTTGTCCCTCTTCATGTGGGTGGCCGGCACCCTGATTGCCATGGCTGGTACTGCGGTTTACCTGGAATGGGGTACTGCTATTCCCAAGTACGTTCCTCCTTTTGTGACCATACTATGCGCGATGAATGATCAAGAGAAACTAACCAAGCCTATAGGAACGGTGGCGAAAAGAACTACCTCGAATACGTCTACAAGAAGCCCCGGTTCCTGGCAACGGCCATGTTCGCCTCGTATGCCGTGCTGCTCGGCTGGGCCGCCAGCAACAGCGTCGTGTTCGGCCAGTATATCCTCAACGCTGCAGAGGTCGAGGTGAACCGGTGGAACCAGCGTGGCATCGGTCTTGCCTGCGTCACGGCTGCATTCCTGATCCATGCTGTCACCCTAAAATGGGGCCTGCGTCTGCAGAACTTCCTGGGTGTTGTCAAGCTCGTCATTATTATCTTCGTCATCGTCACCGGCTGGGTTGCGTTGGCCGGCCACACCAAGGTCGAGACGCCGCATAACTTCAGGAACGCCTTTGAGGGGACCACGGGAAGTGGCTATGGGATTGTGATGTCGTTGTATAACGTCATCTGGTCGTTCATCGGATACTCTAATGCGAACTACGTACGACACCTTGCTCCTACAGACAAGACACACTAGACAAGTGTTGCTAACTAGATTTTATAGGCCTTGAGTGAGACTAGGAACCCTACGCGCACGCTGAAGATCGCGGCTCCTGTTGCTATTGGATCGGTGGGAATTCTCTACATGCTCGTCAATATCGCCTACTTTGCTGCGGTGCCCAAGGACCAGTTCCTCGCCTCGGGCCAGATTGTTGCGGCCGCTTTCTTTGGGAATATGTTTGGCCACCGTGCAGAGAGGGTCATGTCGGTCTTTGTGGCTCTGTCGGCATTCGGAAATGTCCTCTCTGTGATCTTCTCGCAGGGTCGAAGTACGTTCTTACCACGAGGACTGTATTGTGTGTACTCGAGTCTAACTCTGTCTATAGTTGTCCAGGAACTCGGTCGTGAGGGTGTTCTCCCCTTTTCCAAGGTCTGGGCCAGCAACCGACCTTTCAATTCGCCTGCTGCTGGCCTGTTCGAGCATTGGGTTGTGTCGGTCATCATCATGCTGGCGCCTCCTCCCGGTGATGCGTACAACTTCCTTCTCAAGTAAGCCTGCCTTAGTCCTATATCCTATTTTGAATCCAAAGGACCACCCAACTAACCCTTCCGAACAGTCTCATCTCCTACCCACTCTCCATCGTTAACGTCTTCGTCGCCGGCGGCCTCATCTACATCTACCTGACCAAGTCGACTCGCTTCCCAGACTGGTCCCCGGGAATCCGCGCTACTCTGCCTGTCACCATCTTCTTCTTCCTGTCCAACATCTATCTCGTCGTCGCCCCTTATATCCCCCCGAGCGCGGGCCAGAGCGTCTACGAGGAGCTGCCCTACTACCTCCACTGTGTGGTGGCTCTGGGCATCTTCGCCGCCGGTGCGGTCTACTACGTGATCTGGGCGATTGCGCTGCCCTGGTTTGGTGGCTACGTCCTGGTCAAGGAGACGATCGTGGATGCGGACGGCTGGTCTCGGAGTGTCTATACGAAGCTGCCCAAGAAGACGGTGGACCATCAACCACAGACGAACTTTTAGGGCTGTTCCATATTCCATGTTGTTTGGCTTGGCATATCATATGCATTGATCTTTGCTTGCATCGATTCCCCCCTTAGTATTTGCTATTTCATTGCTTAATTTACGGGATTTCAGGAGAGTTTTAGCATTTTCTTGGAGTTTTGAAGTTTCAAAAGATTCAAGTTGTTTGCGAGAAGAATAGATAGATATACAACCCCACATCCTGATTCCTTTATTCGAAAGCCTTTCTATAAAAAGTAAGCTGTATTAGAATACTTGTCCCAGCCATCTATGGAAGTCCACCCAAGGTGTATGTGCACCGAAGTGCAGTAGTCATGGACCCCTCAAACTGGCTGGAGTACTGTCTGGCAAGCACTACCGTAAAAGGCAGCTCGACAGTCATTTGCCATGCGAGAAATAGCTCTAAAAAGGTCTATTAGGCATCTGCTGTTTGAGAAAGCTGCGAGATGAATGATAATATGTATGGTGAAGAAATGGTTTTCCTTGCTGGGAGAAAAAGAAAAGAAGAAAAAGGAAAATATCCCTCACGTGACTGAGCTAGCCCGATTCTGGCGCGTTGCTGTGCGCTTACTAATGACGACAGCTCACGTGGCCTTCTAGAAAAGGCAAGCTCGTAATTTACGGCCCGATACGTCATGGTCGGAACCTAGTACACACCGCCTGCTGGAAACAGACAGCCGCGGTGTTTTCCCATTCCGGAGCTCAGGATTTGCAGCGAGCCTTTGATGATTGTTCTCGTTCATTGTTCCTAATTCTCCCATTATTCGCCCATTCGCATTGGGTCCCTTCTCAGTACGACTCGGACAATTGTTCCTGGGCTTCCTATCGGTTGTTGCCCTGCAGACTCTCGGGTCTTCTCCCCCCCTCTCCCCCAATTGCTGTATTCTCGAGCGGGTGTTTGATGCGTCGCCTTTCCTCCGCGCGGCTGCCGCAGCTGCTGAACTCTGCGCGGCCACCGCTTTCTCGATCCCTCAGACTCCCCCTCTCCTCCCCTCGTTTGTTTTCCATTTCTACCCCTCCTTCCACCACCTCATCGCCTTCTGCCCACCCTTCCTCAAACCGACGCTCTCCTCTCGCCCAGACCTCAAAACGCTACTGTTCATATCGCAGGATGTGTGGCTCTCGACGTGCTGATGTGTCCGGATCGACTAATGTCCCTCACGGCCGTGAGGTGCTGCCCACCAATGTCAAACCCGTCCATTATGACCTGACTCTGGAACCAAACTTTGAGAAGTTCACCTACGATGGAACCGTTCTCATTGAGTAGGTTTATATATTGCCGTGTATGTTGAATTTATATGCTTATTGTTGTAGCCTCCAGGTTGCCGAAGATACCACCTCCATTTCCCTCAACTCCAATGAAATCGACATCCACTCCGCTGTTGTCTCCGCTCAAGGGGCGATAGTTACTTCCTCCCCTCATATTTCCCTCGATAAAGACACACAGGTGGCCACTGTCAAGTTCCAAGATACCATCCCTGCCGGCTCCTCCGCCCAGCTCAAGCTGACCTTCACCGGCACCCTCAATGATAACATGGCAGGTTTCTACCGGTCGTCCTACAAGCTTCCCAATGGCGAGACCAAGTATATTGCCTCCACCCAGATGGAACCTACCGATGCCCGTCGAGCCTTCCCTTGTTTTGACGAGCCTGCGCTCAAGGCTAAATTCACTGTCACCTTGATCGCGGACAAGAGCATGAGCTGCTTGAGTAACATGGACGTCGCCTCGGAGACCGAAGCTGCAGGCGGCAAGAAGGCTGTTAAATTCAACACCTCTCCCGTGATGTCCACCTACCTGGTTGCCTTTATTGTTGGTCATCTCAACTACATCGAGACCAACGCTTTCCGTGTTCCCATCCGCGTCTATGCCACCCCCGACCAGGATATCGAACACGGTCGCTTCTCGCTGGACCTGGCCGCGAGGACTCTTGCGTTCTACGAAAAGGCCTTTGACAGCGAGTTCCCGCTTCCAAAGATGGACATGGTTGCTGTGCCGGATTTCAGCGCTGGAGCTATGGAGAACTGGGGTCTGATCACCTACCGTATCGTCGATGTCTTGCTAGATGAGAAGACGAGCGGTGCTTCACGGAAGGAGCGTATTGCTGAGACCGTTCAGCACGAACTTGCTCACCAGTGGTTTGGAAACCTAGTTACAATGGACTTCTGGGATGGTCTTTGGCTGAACGAAGGTTTTGCTACTTGGATGTCGTGGTACTCCTGCAATAGCTTCTACCCCGAGTGGAAGGTATGGCAGACCTACGTCATCGACAACCTCCAGAGTGCGCTCTCCCTCGATTCGCTTCGCAGCAGCCACCCGATCGAGGTCCCGGTTAAGCGTGCCGACGAAATCAACCAGATCTTCGACGCCATCTCATACTCCAAGGGATCCTCTGTGTTGCGCATGATTTCTAAATACCTGGGTGAAGACGTCTTCCTCCAGGGTGTCCGGAACTATATCAAGAAACATGCCTACGGTAACACCCAGACCGGTGATCTCTGGGCTGCACTGGCCGATGTTAGTGGGAAGCCCGTGGAGAAGGTCATGGATATCTGGACCAAGAACGTTGGATTCCCGGTTGTCACTGTCTCGGAGAACTCTGGTTCATCGACCATTAAAGTGAAGCAGAACCGATTCCTGCGGACTGGTGATGTCCGCCCTGAGGAAGATACTACTCTCTTCCCTGTAATGCTCGGCCTGCGGACCAAGCAGGGGGTTGATGAGAATACGATGCTCACGGATCGAGAGAGCGAGTTCAAGGTGCCAGATCTCGGTTTCTTCAAGCTCAACGCCGACCATTCCGCTATCTACCGTACATCATACACCCCCGACCGACTGACCAAGCTGGGAGAAGCTGCCAAGTCGGGGCTTCTCACAGTTGAGGATCGCGCGGGTATGATCGCTGATGCCGGTGCCTTGGCTGCCTCAGGATATCAGAGCACCTCCGGCCTGCTGTCGCTCTTGACCGGATTCGATAGCGAATCTGAATTCGTTGTCTGGAACGAGATCTTGACCCGCATCGGTGCCTTGCGCGCAGCCTGGTTGTTCGAGGACAGCCAGACGAAGGATGCACTGGAGGCTTTCCAGCGCTCCCTAGTGAGCTCCAAAGCTCATGCCCTGGGATGGAACTTCTCGGACGACGACGGTCACATCCTGCAACAGTTCAAGGCCTTGATGTTCAGCAGCGCTGGCGTGGCTGGTGATGAGACTGTCGTCAAGGCTGCGAAGGAGATGTTTGAGCGTTTCGCCGCGGGCGACATCAGCGCCATCCACCCTAATATTCGTGGTAGCGTTTTCTCCATCGTCCTGAAACATGGCGGTGAGAAGGAGTATAACGTCGTGTTCGATCGCTTCCGCAACGCCCCGACCTCAGATGAGAAGACGACAGCCCTTCGATGCCTTGGTGCTGCAGAGGAACCTGCCCTAATCCAACGCACTCTGGCTCTCGCGACCAGCGATGAGGTCAAGAGCCAAGATATCTACATGCCTCTGGGCGGCCTTCGGAGCCACGCTGCCGGTATTGACGCCCGCTGGGCCTGGATGAAGGACAACTGGGATGCCCTTTACAAGCGCCTGCCCCCCGGTCTGGGTATGCTCGGCACTGTGGTTCAGCTCAGCACAGCCAGTTTCTGTACTGAGGAGCAGCTGAAGGATGTGGAGAGCTTTTTCGAAGGCAAGGATACTAAGGTGAGTTTTTCTTCTCGGCCTTGCCCTGCTTACTCGTAGCCAACTAACCATGTTATTAGGGCTTTGACCGTGCCGTCTCGCAGAGTCTGGACGCGATCCGGGCAAAGGTCAGCTGGGTCAAACGTGACCGCTCTGATGTTGGATCTTGGCTGAAGTCGAATGGATACCTCCGGGACAGTGGCCGGCTGTAGAGTAAGGGTTCTCTCGAACGTGTTTGCGTTGCATGGGGAACCGGATAAAATATATAAATAATACCATCTCCCTTCTCTTCGATGACTTTATTAAGGCGGTCTATATTAGCTGATTGTAGTCTACCTGAATTACCTAAATCACCACCACCTTTGGTATCAGAATTCCAAGTCAGCCAAGGATATTTTATTACCCCAAAGCTACTCAGAGCGGAAATTGGCGTGGCAATAAATATTGTGGTGGCCATCTTCAGGTGAAAACTTGTAAATTCATTATTTCCACGCGTTGACTAGGGTTCCCCACTCCGATAACGAGCCCAAGAGTGGGGATGAAGGTATCACTCTGTAGATTATGGATGGATGCTATGCCTTGACTCCTGCGGCTTTAAAATTCCAATAAATATCAAATAATGACCAAATAAAGAATCAATGGCCATTTGTATCCCCGGGACAAAGAATAGTCCATTCGGTCGGCGCCGTCCAGATTCCAGTTGCGGCATTCCAGACAGCTTCTTCGGCCAACTCCGATAAGAGCAGCTTATCGACTCAACGAGAATTAACTCCATCTAATGGAGAGGAGAGGAGAGGAGAGAGAATTGGAGAATCCCCACAGCTCTTCTTCCATGCAACCTCACCAGGTTCTGGTTATTATCAATTTCCCATGTATTAATATTAAGCATGAGAATGCACTGCCGGGGGAACATTTGATTTTCCTTCCCCAACTTTCGACTCTTGGTTCTCCCCACTATTGGTCCAGGTACATAACTGAGGTCATACCTATCATATTCCCGTCGCCACCTTGGGGATTTTATCATTTATCGTTCTATGATATTGATATCCTGCACGACCGAGCTCGGCGATGGTTACCTTGATGTGATAACTGTGTTGTTGAGTTATATATTCGTTTGTCAACATGGCTACAGGCAGTCACTCTCCCGGGGTCTATGGCCAGGGATACTCGGATGATATCAGCCTCATTCGAGAGAGGGAGTATCCCTTCCTTAAGGGTGAGTATTCTTAATTTTTCATACAATTAAAAAGTAGTTATGCTAAATCCCCAGATACAACATATCTCGACCATGCAGGGACAACCCTCTATTCCAAATCCCTCATCGACTCGTTCAGTGTAGACCTCACGACCCATCTCTACGGCAATCCGCACTCCATGTCCTCCTCCTCCCAGCTCTCGTCCCAACGCATAGACGATATCCGTCTCCGGGCGCTTCGGTTCTTCAATGCCGACCCGGATGCCTTCGACCTTGTCTTTGTGGCGAATGCGACGGCGGCGATTAAGACGGTCGCGGACGCTTTCAGGGACTTGTCGTCCTCCTCTGACTCCGAGGGGTTCTGGTATGGATACCACGTGGATGCGCATACGAGTCTCGTTGGGGCGAGGGAGCTTGCGGGGCGCGGGCGCGCGAGGTGCTTTCTCTCGGATGAAGAGGTTGAGAGGTGGATAGATTCTGGTTGTGGTGACAACACTGCTGCAGGGGAGGAGTCTCCGGGGTTATTTACGTATCCGGCGCAATCGAATATGAATGGCCGGCGACTTCCGATGAAGTGGTGTGAGGCGATTCGAAAGAGGAACCGGAACCGGAACCAGAACCAGAATGAGAACAAGCAAAGGGATGCTAGTGTTTACACGCTACTTGATGTGGCGTCGCTGGTCTCGACGGCCCCGCTTGATCTGAGTGATGCGGCGACGGCCCCGGATTTCACGGTGTTGAGTTTCTACAAGATCTTCGGGTTTCCGGATCTGGGGGCGCTGATTGTTCGGAAGAGTGCGGGGCGTGTCTTTGAGAAGAGGAAGTTCTTTGGAGGAGGCACGGTGGATATGGTTCTTACGGATGGGGGGGCACCCTGGCATGCGAAGAAGGAGTCGTCGATTCATGAGCGGTTGGAGGATGGGACGCTTCCGTTCCATAGCATTATTGCGTTGGATTGTGCGTTTGAGACGCATGGAATGCTGTTCGGGTCGATGGGGAACGTTGCGGCCCATACGCGGTTTTTGGCACAGCGACTGCATGACCGGATGGCTTCTTTGGAGCACTTCAATGGGGAGAAAGTGTGTTGGTTTTATCTGGGTTCGGGATCGGACTACGCGGATTCGACCACCCAGGGGCCGATTCTGGCGTTTAATTTGAAGAATAGTCGGGGGACGTGGATTGGGAAGTCTGAGGTGGAGAGGCTGGCGAGCATTAAGAATATCCAGATCAGATCTGGGACTCTCTGCAACCCTGGTGGGACGGCGATGAGCCTTGGATGGACCGGGGCTGATATGCTTCGCCATTATTCGGCTGGCTTGCGCTGCGGAGATGATCATGATGTTATGGATGGGCGCCCGACTGGGATCCTGAGGGTTAGTCTTGGGGCGATGAGCAGTGTCGAGGACATCGACCGGTTTCTGGAGTTTCTAGGGGAGTTCTACGTGGAGAAAGCTCTGGAGGCTTCGATTGTGCCGTTGGTGGAGAATGTGTCTCTGCAACAGCCCAGCTTCTACGTCGAGAGCCTCTCCGTCTTTCCTATCAAAAGCTGCAGCGCATTCAAGGTTCCTGATGGACAGCGGTGGGAGGTCAAACGGGAAGGGCTCGCCTGGGACCGCGAATGGTGTCTGGTGCACCAGGGGACAGGCGTAACTCTCAACCAGAAGCGGTATCCTCGCATGGCACTCATCAGGCCGACTATAGATCTCGCCCGCGGGATTCTGCGTGTCACATGTGGGGATCAGATTTCCTCTACAAAGGAGAAATGTCTGGAGTTTTCACTCCACGGTGAAGACACATCAAACCCGCTCACAACAACCTCTCTCTGTCAAAATATATTAAAAACCTCCACTGTGTGCGGTGATCGAGTCGTCGTGCAAACATATACCTCTCCTGCTGTTTCTACCTTCTTCACCAACTTCCTCGGTGTGCCTTGCACACTGGCAAGATTTCCGCCGCAATCCTCAACCCGATATTCAGGCTTCCGTCGACACAGGAGCAAACCCTCTCAATCCCAGACCATGCCAGGCTCCTTCCCTCACGCATCCTCCTCCCCAAGCCCAGACAGAAACCCGATCCTCCTCTCCAATGAGAGCCCCCTACTACTGATCTCCCGGTCATCCGTAAACCGCCTCAACGAATCCATCAAAGCCTACTCCCCAAGCACGACATCCACCTCCGCCAGCATCCCCAACAGCAGCAAAGCCGTCGCGGCAGACGTCTTCAGGGCCAACGTCGTCATTGCCGAGAATATACCCACCGCCGAGCGCCCGTACATAGAAGATACCTGGCAGTCGCTGAGTATAGGACCCGAGCGGCTGCACTTTGACGTTCTGGGATCTTGTGAGCGATGTCAAATGGTCTGCGTGGATCAGCTCACTGGGGTACGTCGCGAGGAGCCCTACGCTACGTTAGCAAAGACCCGGAAGACCAACCGGAAGATTCTATTTGGGAGACATATTTCTCCCGCGGCTGGGTTTGCGGATGGAATTGATTGCCTTGGGACGGTTAAGGTCGGGGATGTTGTAACGCCGTCGTATGATTATGAGTAATGAATAATGATCGATTTCATTATTTCCATTTTGGTCTATCCATCATAACGGCATGTATCATAGCATATGCATTTGTTTTCGGGTTTTAGCTGTTCGGGTTATTTTCAGATATATCCATGGTGGTTTAAATATACCCTTAAATATTAATATCGCGTACAGACTCATACATCATATTTTTTGATTGATCGAAAAGTAGCACAATGTTCCAGGATGCGCAAAGCTGAGGAGAATATATATCTATTTGTACAAGACACGAGGGAAAAGAAAATGACAATCAAGGAAAAATAAGAAAAAACTCCCATTCCGAACCCCGACTATGAGTCAACCAAAGGCTTTCGTCAAGCTGTACGAAAGTTGAGGACCGGCATAATATCGAAAGCAAAGATGATAGATACAATTACACCACCTCCCTCCCATGGGAAGTGGAAAGAGTACGAAATCACTTCGTTCACCTCTTGGGCCACTGCTTCCAGCCACGACCGTGACCTCTCTGTAAACAAAAGTTAGCCAATATGCCACACACTTTCCCGTAGAAAAGGAAGAAGGAGAAGGGATCAATTGTTCACTCACCTGCTTCCACAACCGGATCATCTCGGGCATCTCCATCATAGCCTTGCGCCTCTCCTCCAGGCGAGCCTCCATCGTCCTCTCCCACTTGTGGCCCTTGACCTTCTGTCCGATACCAGTACCCTTGATCTGCAGACCGCGCTCCGCCCGTCTCGTCTCCTTGTACTCAGTCGACTTGCGACCTGGCGGTAGCAGCGCCTCGACATTATACTTAACGGCGAGCCTCACCAGCTCTGCCTGCCGTCTGAGGCCAATCCGCGGACTGAACCATTTGCCCGTGCGGAAGTTCTTGGTGGGCAGGAACGGGTTGGGGTGCTTGGGATCGGTGTAGAGGAGGGCTCGGGAGGGGGAGAATTCTTTCGGGTCCGGGCGCTTGTAGCCCTTGGCGTCTCGGTTGGGTGTGTATGGGGAGGGGAGCGACTCGGGATCCAGAGGTGGTTGCTGTTGCTGTTGTGTTGTCGTCGTCGTGGTGGATTCTGGGGGGGATGGGCGAGGTGCGGTGGACGCGGAGTAGAGTTGGGGAGGGTAGCGGGCGAAAAAATTGCGCAGACGGAGGGGGAGCTTGGTGACCAAGCCTCCCGCTGTTTGGGGGGTAGCCATTTGCTCTTAATTAAAGTGTGATATCTCGGTGTTTTGTCTGGAGGGCTGTATACTCGACAGCATCTGCGGTGCTTTTTCTTTCTGGGTTTCGAGTTGAGAAATTGGCTGACCATGGCGCTAAGCCGTTTCGGGGGAAGAGGCTCGGTCCCGGGAAAAAAAAAAGGGCGCGCCGCGATTTTCCCGTGAGTTGAAGTTGTGGCTGGGAGGAGCTTTAACCAGCAAGTTGGAGACTGACAACGAATCCACAACGTGCTCTCCTTTGCCCACTGACACTGCTAAGCCAGTTGGACCCTCTCCCGATCTTTCTGTCGCTCGTGGGAATTTCCAACGGCATTCTGGTTATTCCTTTCCTCCCCTTTCTATCTCTTGCTGTTCTCCCTGTTATTTCTTGTCGCTCTGACTGTGAGCGGTCCCTGTGATCTCGACATCGACGGCCATCATGGCGGACTATAATTATGGAGGCTCTGAAGAGGAGAATTCAGAATTGAAGAAGCTGGAAGTAGAGCTGGTATGATGCGACCGCTTTCCCGTCTCCGGGACTCGACACATGCGAGGCTGTAGCTAACAGACTATCAATCTAGCTCGACGACCCTGATAGCTTTGAGACATGGGAACGACTTGTTCGCGCTGCAGAGGCGCTAGAAGGCGGCATCAATCGCAACTCCAATCCGCAGGCGATCACAACGGTGCGAACCGTCTATGATCGATTCCTCGCTAAGTTCCCGTTGCTTTTTGGATACTGGAAGAAATATGCCGATTTGGAGTTTTCCATTACTGGGACCGAGGCTGCGGATATGGTATGAAATGCCCACATTAAGCTTATAATTGAATCCTGCTGATGGCTCATGTCAAGGTGTACGAACGAGGCATCGCCAGTATCTCCCCTTCCGTCGATCTATGGACCAATTACTGCTCCTTCAAGGCGGAGACGTCGCACGACACCGACAACATTCGAGAGTAAGTAGACTAGAGCTGGTTTTCCTTTCCTTCCCCATAACCATTACCGATGCAGCACGGACATTTTTGTGTGGTGCGGAATCCACATGATGCCAAAAAAAAAAAAAGAAAAAGACTGGTTGAGAAATGCTTCCCTCAAAATGGGTGAGATGTCGCTTTACCCGAACTCAGCTAGAGTTTACTTCTCACCCATGGCTTTTTCAGGCTGTTTCACTTCCCTTTAAAATAAGAAAAAAAAAACATTGTGATTTGACCTCAAGCACCATTTCCTTGCACGGACACCACAACCCAGGGATCGTATCCGGTGGTACCTATTCTGCGCTCGATGCAGAGAAGGGGGAAACATCCTTTCCATCATTTGATCATCTTACTCGTTGAATTGTTTGGGCTCGCACGCACTGAAGATCTAACGTTCATGTTTGCTCTCCTTGTCATTTCCCTATCTCCCTTCTTCCCCTCCCACTCCCTCCTTCGCTTTGCCAGGTTCCGTTATTGTGCCCAGTTTATACTGACATTCTCTTACCAGACTTTTTGAACGTGGAGCGAGTAGCGTTGGGCTTGACTTCCTCTCTCACCCATTCTGGGATAAGTACATTGAATTCGAAGAGCGAGTGGAGGCCTTTGACAAGATCTTCGCTATCCTTGGACGGGTAATCCACATCCCCATGCACCAGTATGCGCGGTACTTCGAGCGCTACAGGCAACTTGCTCAAACGCGTCCCCTGGTGGAGCTCGCTCCTCACGAGATTCTGTCCCAGTTCCGGGCCGAACTTGACGCTGCTTCTGGACAAGTCGCCCCGGGCGCTAAGGCGGACGCGGAGGTCGAGCGCGATCTACGCCTGCGCATCGACAGCTATCATCTCGAAGTTTTCTCAAAGACCCAGACAGAGACAACCAAACGCTGGACATATGAATCTGAGATCAAGCGCCCATATTTCCATGTCACCGAGTTGGATGAGGGACAGCTGACAAACTGGAGAAAGTATCTCGATTTCGAAGAATCCGAGGAACAATATTCCCGAACCCAGTTCCTGTATGAAAGGTGTCTCGTTACTTGCGCTCACTATGACGAGTTCTGGCAACGCTATGCCCGTTGGATGTCCGCCCAGGAAGGCAAAGAGGAGGAAGTGCGGAACATTTACCAGCGTGCAAGCTATTTATATGTCCCGATCGCCAACCCTGCCACCCGTCTTCAGTATGCGTACTTTGAGGAGATGTCAGGACGAGTAGGCGTGGCCAAGGAAATCCATGATGCCATTCTCATCAACATCCCCAACCACGTTGAGACAATAGTGTCTCTGGCAAACATGTGCCGTCGTCATGGTGGTCTCGATGCCGCGATTGATGTCTACAAGACCCAGCTGGACTCCCCGCAATGTGACCTGAGCACCAAGGCAGCCCTTGTTGCGGAATGGGCCCGATTACTGTGGAAGATCAAGGGCTCTTCGGAAGACGCGCGTCAGGTTTTCCAGAAAAACCAACAATACTACTTGGAGAGCCAACCTTTCTGGAGGAGTTACCTCATGTTTGAACTGGATCAGTCCACGAGCGGTCCAACGGAACAGACACAGTATGAGCGCATCAAGCAGGTCATTTCCGACATTCGGTCGAAGAGCGCCCTCCCATCGGATGTCGTAAAAGAACTCGTACAGATCTATATGATCTACCTGCTTGAACGGGGAACTCAGGACACCGCGAAGGAATACATGACTCTGGACCGCGAAGTCCATGGTCCCCCATCTGTGGCTAACGCGAAGACGGGAGGCCCAGAGCCAACTCCCCAGGCCATCCCCCAGGCGCCACCACCACCTCCAGCGAATCCAGAAACCCCAACCCCTCAGGCCAACCAATATGCCTACTACCAAGAAAGCCCTGTCAACGGTGGCCCCGCCTAATTGCCAGGCACCAAGAAAGCGATTCAACGCTCTTTGCACCGATTTGATGAGGTGAACGAACCCCCTTCCCCGTTCATATCTTTTATAATGTAACTTGGCCCATATGTAGAACATCCTTTTGTCATCTCCTTCCCCACTTCTTAACTATGCCCCTATTCGCAGCTTCAGGGTGGTTGAATTGAGCAGGTTGCAGCTTCGAGCCTGCTTCCGTAACTCTCAGTCCCTCGCCAAACGAGATCATGTGTGATTGGATTGGGTGGAATCATGCGTTTGGACACTGTCTCCATTTGTATTCTAATACCTACTGAGGTAGCTCCATCTAGCTCGTCACTTAATCTGAATTTAAGATATCCTTCATGAATATTTGGTCACGTGGGTGCATAGTTAGCTCGGGACGGTCGACGTAGAAATTCCGCGGCGATTTTGGGTCCAGATCTTCTCGGCCAGTACAGCTCTTTCTGTCAGCGTTCAGTCTATTTTCTTTCACACACACGATAGATTATGGACGGTATCATATCGAACGGCTCTGCAGAGCCCTCGTTGTCTCTACCTCCTCCAGACCCTATCGAACGGCCTCCCACACCTCCTCCACCCCCTCCAGAAGATTCCGCCGCCCCCCCGCCGCCCCCAGACACGTCCGCGCCTCCACCACCACCTGAGGATCTTCCGCCTGCACCTCCTCCTCCTGAGCCAAAGAAGAAGAAGCTAGGATGGGGTACAAAACGCCCGGCGGCAACGCCGCTGAGCGTGGAAGAGCTCGTACGGAAGAAGAGGGAAGCCGATGCGGCTGCAGCTAAGGTATGTTTGAAACTTGCATCCCAGTCCGGTCTCAAATACGACATTGTGTATTCTTTGGGGATATTCTAGCTAATTGTATATATTTTTTCTCTTGTCTCCTACAGCCGAAGTTCGTTTCCAAAGCGGAACGAGAACGAATCGCGCTCGAGAAACGTACCAAGGAAGTTGATGCTGAACGAAAGCTAAAATCCAACAGAGCTCCCAATGGAGTAGACCGCAACGGCACCCAGCCCTCGTCTCTGTCTTCGGGGAAGCCTAATGGAGATGCGCGATCGATCCCGACTGGTCCCCGTGCCATGCGGAATTCAGAGACTCCGACCGCACCAGCAGCCATGCGCCATACGCGTGATGCGCCGCCGCCAGCGGCCAAGGGGCCAGATTCACGAGGTGACAAGCGATACGTGGATGAGGATGAAGCCGCAGCGCAGGCGGCGATAGTAAAACAAAGATATATGGGTGCGGATGTGACATCGAACTTCTCTGCAAAGAAGAAGCGGAAGAGGACGACGGACCGGAAATTCAACTTCGAGTGGAATGTCGAGGAGGACACGAGTGGCGACTATAACCCACTGTACCAGCATCGGCACGAGGCGAATTTCTTCGGCCGTGGCCGTCTTGCGGGCTTTGGTGATGACGTTGCCGATTCCGTGGCGAAGAGATACGCGCAGGCACTGGAGGACCAGGACCACGAGGCCGGCGGTATTCGTGCGCGGGAGATCCTGGAAATGGAGCGACGGCGGAGGGAGGAAAGTACCCGGAACCAGCTGGATAAGCACTGGAGCGAGAAGAAGCTGGAACACATGCGGGAGCGCGACTGGCGTATTTTCAAGGAAGATTTCAACATCAGCACCAAGGGGGGCGGCGTCCCAAACCCTATGCGATCGTGGGACGAGTCTGGTCTTCCCAATCGGTTGATGGATCTTGTCCACCGTGTTGGGTACAAGGAGCCGACGCCCATTCAACGGGCGGCTATCCCCATCGCTTTACAGTCGCGAGATCTCATCGGTGTTGCTGTCACAGGTTCCGGTAAGACGGCATCGTTTCTGCTTCCCCTCCTGGTTTATATCGCCGAACTGCCTCGGATCGACGAGTTTGAGTGGCGCAAGAACGACGGGCCGTATGCGATCGTTCTCGCGCCGACCCGTGAATTAGCGCAGCAGATTGAAATCGAGGCCAAGAAGTTCACGGAGCCGCTTGGATTTAACGTTGTCAGTATTGTCGGTGGACACTCTTTTGAAGAACAGGCATACAGTCTCCGCAATGGCGCGGAAATTATCATTGCCACCCCCGGTCGTCTGGTCGACTGCATCGAGCGACGCATGCTGGTGCTGAGCCAGTGCTGTTACGTGATCATGGACGAGGCAGACCGCATGATCGATCTCGGGTTCGAGGAGCCTGTCAACAAGATCCTCGACGCTTTGCCTGTTTCCAACGAGAAGCCTGATTCCGAGGAAGCAGAGAACTCGATCGCGATGAGCCAGCACATCGGATCAAAAGACCGCTACCGCCAGACAATGATGTACACCGCGACGATGCCCACGGCTGTGGAGCGCATTGCGCGAAAGTACCTCCGGCGACCCGCGATCGTCACGATTGGAAGCGCCGGAGAGGCCGTCGACACGGTCGAACAGCGCGTCGAGATGATCTCCGGCGAGGACAAGCGCAAGAAGCGCCTGGGCGATATCCTCTCCTCTGGCGAATTCCGGGCCCCCATCATTGTCTTTGTCAACATCAAGCGCAACTGCGACGCCATCGCTCGCGAAATCAAACAATGGGGCTTCTCGTCAGTCACTTTGCATGGTAGCAAAACGCAGGAGCAGCGTGAGGCCGCGCTGGCTTCCGTGCGCAACGGCTCGACGGATGTGCTGGTTGCGACCGATCTGGCTGGTCGTGGTATCGATGTTCCCGATGTTAGTCTGGTCGTCAACTTCAACATGGCTACTTCAATTGAAAGCTATACCCATCGTATTGGTCGTACCGGTCGTGCTGGCAAGAGTGGTGTGTCTATTACATTTTTGGGCAACGAAGATACGGAAGTTATGTACGTTCATCGCGATATCCCTTACTGTAGATCTTTGTTTTTTTGGATGCGTATTTGTACTAATATTGTGGTTGCAGGTATGATCTCAAGCAGATGCTCATCAAATCACCCATCTCCCGAGTTCCTGATGAACTGCGCAAGCACGAAGCGGCACAGTCGAAGCCGACGCGAGGTCTGTCCCGGAAGAATAATGACGATAACTCTAGTTTTGGAGGGAAGGGGGGATGGTAACATCGCTTGCGCTCGGATAAGCACTAGATATTTCTATGGTAGAGGGTGTATGAATATAATATCTTCTTTCTTGATGATAAGGCTGAATTCCCGGCGACTGATTGGCACTGGGGAGTGTGGGTTGGATTCAGCTCCACCTGTGAGGATGTTGCGCAGGCCCACGATCCATCCGACTGTTTGTTTTCCCAGCCACCCCGCAGTTCTCACTCGCCCAGCCTCCCAGCCCTCCATCCATCTCGCATCATCAGCTCCTCTTCTGGACTGATTTTTCTTTTCTTAAAATCCCCTGGGTGCGATTCTTCTTCTTTTTTTTTTTTTTTTAAACTTCTTCCCTCGTGCATCGACGCAGAGTTGACATCGCGAGTTGACCTCCACCTGCGGGACGATCTCTCCTAGTATCTACTGTGTATACATCGATCGCGCACAATCCTGCATCTGGCCCTGTCTTTTTTTTTTTCCCCTCACATTCTTCTCCATCGGCAATCCTGGAATGACGTGGTAGCTACACCCATCTCGATTCATCCAGCAATTGGTATCCTTCTAGCGCACCTGTCACCTGTCACTTGCATTCCATTCCCCAGATCGAGATCCAGCCTCTTCGGCCCAGTTGAGATCGCAAACCCGTCAAGATGATTGGCAGCCTCTTCTTCATCTTTAACCGTCTGACGGAGATAACCTTTCTCATTCCAATCGTTGGAATGATGGTACTTTCCCCTTCTTCTACCCCCTCTACCCCCCCTTCCCAGCCCGATCCCAGCTAACAAGCCCATCCAGGCCTACTTCGTCGACGGCTTCGTCAAAGCAAACATCATCACCCCAACCTACATCCTCGTCCTCTTCATCGTCAGCGTCATCGCCGTCTTCTGGTCCATCGACACCCTAATCCGACACTCGACGACCAAGCGCTCCGCCGCCTTCGTCTCCTTCGTCGACCTCCTCTTCTTCGGCGCCTTCATCGCAGCCGTCTACCAGCTGCGCTTCATCGCCAAAGCCGACTGCTCCCACTGGGACGGCGGCAGCGTCTACGTCTCCCTGGGCCCCTTCGGATACTACGGCCGGCAGA
The DNA here is from genome assembly GCA_027569095.1 of Aspergillus conjunctus. Classification (NCBI taxonomy): domain Eukaryota; kingdom Fungi; phylum Ascomycota; class Eurotiomycetes; order Eurotiales; family Aspergillaceae; genus Aspergillus; species Aspergillus conjunctus. The sequence goes on along the minus strand of JAPDEL010000063.1, from coordinate 96,664 downwards.
CGGGGAACCCGCTCGCAGACGACCTGAACAAGACCTGTCGCATGCTGAAGACGTGTTTCGCGCTGGGGATCATGGAGGTGCTGTTCTTCATCTGGACGGCGATCATCGCGATCTTTATCTATCGCAGTAGCGATAAGGTTGTTGTGAAGGAGTCGTCGACGGTGAGGAGGAGGAGCCATAGTAGCCGCAGGGGACATAGCCATGGCCATCGACGACATAGTTCGTCGGGGAGGAGGCCGCAGTATGTGGTATAATTTGACATCTCTTTTCTTTTCTTTTTTTTTTTTGGTTTTAAGACCGGCTATGATTTATGGATATGAAGGGATGAAATGGGCTTCATGAAACGATAAAAAGAGATCGGGCGGGGGGGGGATGCAGCAATGCGATGAATTATGTGATATGCTATGATCTGAGTCTTGCTACCTTCTATCGCTTTTCCTTGGAGGATCTTGATGCTTTGATTGATGACTTGGAATGCCGTTTTTGAAGTGTTCCCTGGACCCTTTACTGTTACAATATAATGATTTAGGAATGATACTGTTATTGATATTTTATTTCCAGGCGGTTTATATGTATCCAAAGTGTAAGCACACATTTAAACAATCTAGAATGGTATTGTTGTGGTTGTCCCCTTGTTTATACTAAAAGTGCAGTGCACGAACGGGGGAATAGCGGTCAACTTTCAAGCCACACATGCATATATATCATTGGATTGCTTTAGTATTTTGTCTTGACTCGAGCGTCTCCCTTTGGTTTTTCCTTGGTAGAAAGCTTGCTCTTTCTAGGATACCTAGGTATTTACTCATATTGGAATGTGTCCAGGGGTACCTAGTATACCGAGAACGCTACCATCAAAACTAAATATTTACCCGAGACGGGTCCAAAGGTCTGATGATTCCAGATCTCCATGTACATTCAAACCACCAAAGTTGGAAAGAACTATACTCCCGATTAAAGAATAAAAAGATATCCAATCTACCCATCAACACCCGGATTCTGTCTCGAGATTATGAAGCAAACCAACAGGTCGAATCGACGAGTCAGCCCGTATCGGAAAAGTCTCCCACTCAGTAATACACATTCATGCACGACATACACCACGCGACATTAATCTGGTTGGTTTTGGCGCAGAACCCTGTAAGTCTGGAGTTTGACAGGTTATCAACGTGAGACCGATATATGGTTAATATAGGTATATGAATTGGGTTGTTCCATATATTAAACAACCCCACTTATTCCCATGGGAAGAAACGAGACTACAGATTATACCCGTCTACCCCGGATTCTCTCAAGATGCGGTGATATGCCCGAGAAATAAAGTTGATTCGTGGGGAGGTGTCATCACTATCCATTCCTATGTTTATCTCGATAACTACCTAGGTACTCTATAAGGTACCTATAGTAAAGATAGTATTAGAGAGTATAGATGCTATTGATAGTAGTCCCTTCTTAAGTTAGACACACTGCACCGTTCTTGTTCTTCTTCATGGAAAGATTGCACAAGGAGATTACGCGGATCCCAAATAGGAGAAAGTGCCAATGCCCACCCCCAAAAAACCATTGAATCAGTCCAGGCGATATAAAAGTGGAGTGAGTCGTCTAAGTAGCTAAACGAGTCCAGAGTCCAGACCCTCAAATCTCCAGATGTTTCACTACCGAATCCTTCGGCATTCGACAGCCCTTCCAGCTCCATTCTAAGTTCAGACTACACCAGGCCCGGAATTTAACTAGCCAATTGAGAAAGAAAACAACGAGCCGTGAGGAAGTTGAGTTTCTGAAGAGCGGTTCGGGATATGGGGCCTCTCACCAGCACTAGTTTAGCTGCATTGTTATATAATCATTACTGATAGTTACGAAGTAACTATTCTTCTTAGTGTTTTAATTGTTATTGTGGACTAATGATAGCCCCAGGGACCCATCATCCCGGCTCATTTCCGTGCGATCTGACCGTGAGGCTGTCGAATCGAGGAGTGGAGAATCCCGGTCGATATTCGTCAGGTCTTTTAAGTTTTTAAGTAGCGTCTTGACTCTTGACTCTTCGGAGTCTTCACAATCGCCAGAGATTCGTGATATATTACCGTAATTAATTCCACTACTACAGCCAGAGCTCAAAGGTACGACCCCATTATGGAGGCAAAAAAATCTCACGACCCTGGATGTGACTGACTGAAAGTAAAGTTTATTTCGAATGCTGATCCTCAACTGGGAAGTTGACATGTCAAGTCATCTCGTCTAATTCCTCTAAGCCTATACACGCGGAGTACACGGAGTATACATATTGAACGCTTAAGCCGTCACTCCCGCCTTGGAGAGCAGCCATCCCCCGTTCTGGAGCGTCTGAAAAACGCCCTGTGGATCGTACTTGGCGGCGATGTTCTTGAGCTTCTGCAGATTGTCCTTCCCGTAGCTGGCCAGCGGGTCCTGATCGCGCGAGGCGTAGTTGGAGTACTGGAAGGGGAGGTAGGTGTTGGTGTTCTTTGCCGTGGTCTCGGCGACTTCGATGATCTTGCGGACGGATTCGCGGACGCGCTCTTCGTGTTCGATCTTTTTGTAGTCGGCCATGACGAGGAACCCTATGGTTTTTATGAATATTATTATTTTTATTGGGATAGAGAAAGGGGAGTGGAGAGAGGGAAGGATGTTTACATTGGTGGTTGACGGCTGTCAATCCCAAGGGGTTGCCGCCTAGGGCGTCTCCGGCCCTGATAGTGCTAGAGGCCATTGGCTGGATCACCATGGTTAGGTCCGCACCTTCGAGGTCCGAGAGGGCCTCGACTTGCTCCAGACGGGCGTTCTCCGCGGCTTGGTAGACTTCCAAGGAGGGGAGACTAGTCATCGTTCGCATGTCGTGGCTGTATAGCCGACATTAGCGCTGGAGGCCTGAGAGAAGGGTTCTGGAAGATGATGAGGCTAAGACTCACTATTGCTGTTCGCCGGCGAGAACGTTCGCGACGCTCTGTACGGTCTGGTAGACGGTAGTAATGCCAGGCGGGATCACATTTTGCAGGAAAGGAATGTCGTAGAATGGCGCGAAGACGTCGGGCTTCTCGACAGGAGCGCAATAGAAGAAGACGAGCAGCGTGGCCTGGTTCATTGTGTGCCAGATCAAGGTGGCCTTGTTGTCCTTCTCGATGTTCTCATGATACTGCATTAGAGCGTCGAGAAGCTGGAGGTTCTCCGTGAACGGATACACCCGACCCTCCGCCCAGACTTGACTGGGGATAGTGCGCATTTGCATCCTGGTGACAATGCCTAGAGGACCTTGTCAGCTCCCACTCTGCCAAGAGGGGGCGGGGATATATTAAAGATCGACATCCTTACCGAAGTTGGAGCCACCACCCTTGAGGGCCCAGAAAAGATCAGTGTTTTCGTTGGCGTTGGCGTGGACGATGGAGGAATCGGCCAGGACGACCTATCACTCGTTAGTGAGGAAATAGGATAGAGTAGTGCAGAGAAGGTCTACCTCATAGTCCACCACATTCATACACCCCAGGCCGTACTCGCTGTTCTGGAAGGATAGACCCCCGCCCAGCAACAAGCCAGGCACACCGACAGGGGGCACTCGGCCGCCGGCCACGGTGAGATTATGCGACTCAAGGCCCTTGTACACGTCCAGCCAGCGCAGTCCTAGACCAACATCTACAGAGGACTTGTCCTCGGACAGGTCGATCTGGGTGAGCTTGCTCAGGGAGATGACGACTCCGCCGTCATTACTCTGGAAGCCCGGGTTCTGGAGATGGCCTCCTCCCCGGACGGAGAACTTGGCGTCGAGAAACCTGCTCAGCGCCAGGACCTGCGCAATTTCCTGGGTGGCAGAAGGGTTGACGATGACTTTCGGGTTGAGCCAGCAGTTGGTGGACCTAGACACACGTTTAGCGGACTTTCTTTTCTTTTTTTTCTCTCTTTCTTATGTAGATCGTATGCTACAGGAGGAGGAGGGGTAGAAGTCAGGGGAGTCCCACCATGGTACAGTCCGGTTCCCTTCGTATTCAGGCGAGCCTTCAACCACGGCATGGTCCCCGAAAACCAGGGGGAAAACACTTCCGACGACGGAAGCACGCACGGCATCCTTGTCAACCTCCGATAGCGCACAGAAATCAGAGAGGAGTGTTTCGACCTGTGGGCGCTGGGTGGGGGCGAGGTTGAGGAAGGCCAGCAGGGACGCGAGGCTGGAGGACGGGAGTCTCATCGTGGCGTAGGCGAAAGGTAATCTTCTAACGGGAGCAAAAGGAGATTCGATAAAATCCTCAACTCGGCTGGATGAGGAAAAAGTAAGGGCATCGCATCGTGCAAAAGGCTGAGGGTGCTTTAAAGGCTCTCCCAAAACCAGACGTGTGCCCCCCCTGGCCGGAAGTTGGCTTGTTGGTCAGATCAGGCTCGAGTATCCGCTCTGGGTCGTGACAGTAGCACTCTTGCTCCCTCCTTTTGCCCTCGAGGATGCTTTTCCTAGCCCAGGACTCGCGTGGAGGATAGTGCCCGTTTTCTCACGTACCACTGAATCAGTGGTGGGTCCTGGAGTCGGCCTCTAGGCTTGTTATTGACTAGTGAAGGGAAAGACGACACTTCATCGCATGTCTCCTCGTCGCCTTGGCCCACTCTGACAGCTGGGATAGAGTACGTCTAGACTATATACCGGCTGGAGCCCCAGCAGTCTTGCCTCTTGCAGGCAATTCTCTGCACCCTCGCCTTGAAGATCTTCGCCCTTTTCTGCATCCCTCTTGAAGTGAATTAACTATCGGCATGTGCATTAGTTCCCCGTCTGCTTGATCAACTCGTCTCCAAAATCCTGCCCGCTAGTCGTGGGTCTGACCGGGTGGCTAGAGATTACTTCAAGCCGAGATGAAGACTGGAAGTGGTGGTCGACCAAATATCATTAGTTCATAATAATAAACTTCGAATTCTTGCTTTCTATAATCTTAATATAAGAAAAGAGGCCGCGGCTCACGGAAATCGCGGAGATATTCTGCAGGGAGAAATCCCTGGGTTTCTTCGGTTCAGTCTTTAATTGCTGAACACTTACTTTCCTTTTGATTTCTGTGGACCACATTCTTATTTTTGCCTTTCACCATGGGCGTTCCCTCCAGGGTCGTCACCGTCAGAGCGGTCACCTTGACGATGGCCATTCTGTGCACCGTTGTCTGCTGTCTTCGAGTGGGTGTTGCTCCCAGTCTATTCCCGGGTCACCCTGCATTTATTAATATCGGCCGTCCAGCTGTACATGCGCAGATTCGTGGTGAAATCATTCGGAATCGATGACTATATGGTCATTTTTGCCCTGGTATAGTCGTATGCTCTTCCAGTTAAAACTAAAAATTACTCACGGACGGAAAAGTTCATGGTCAACGGCTTCTCGGCGCTCGTCTACACAATCACCTACTATGGACTCGGAAGGCACCAGGACGAAGTTGCCTTCGAGGAGCTCTTCACCTGGCTCAAGGTAATCATCTCTCTCTATTGTATTTTTTTTTCCTCTTGACTCTTATACTTATTTTTATCTAAAATAGATCTACTATGCCGCCCTCTGTAGCTACCTCTGCGTCGCCGCCGCCGTCAAAATCAGCCTGGCCACCTTCATCATGCGCATCTTCCCCCAACGCTACGTGAAAATCATCGGCTACTCCATGATCGGCTTTGTGCTGTGCTTCACCATCTCCGGCGAGCTCGTCCTTGCCCTCCAGTGCAAACCCGTGCGCGCCTTCTGGGATAAGACCATCACAACCGCCACCTGCATGTCCTCCGACACCATGTTCGCCGTAACCATGTACCAGGGCGTCGTCATGTTCGTGTGCGACGTTGTTCTTATTATCCTCCCGATGCCGGCCGTCTGGGGGCTCCAGATGCCCGTCAAGAAACGCCTGCTGGTCATCTTCCTCTTTAGCTTTGGGTTTGTCGCCTGTGCCGCGGCGCTCGTCCGGTTTTCGACTTTGGTGTATACGAAGGATACCACGGATTTTACTTGTGCGTCTTACAGCCATTCATCCCTCCCCCCTCTTTTCTCTGTATGAAAAGATTATGGCAATGCTAATGGTATGGTAATGACGGAACAGACTCCTCCGCAACATCCGTCATCTGGATGGAAATCGAGTTCAACTTCGGTCTCCTGGCCGGATCGCTCTCGTCTATCCGACAGCTGTTCAAGATCAAGTCGATCTTCAGCAGCAAGGACAGATACACACTGAACAGCTCCAGCGCGCATCCGTCGGGCTACGAGCTGGGGAGTAATAGTAAAGCGTGGAAGGGGTCTCGGGGAGGCATCATGAAGACGTCCGAGGTCCACACCACCATCGACGAGTATCAGCGGCCGGAGAGCCAGGAGTACATTGTTCCGATCTACGGACAGGGGGATTCGGTCCGGGTGGATGTCTCGACTACTTCTATGCGGTGAAGTGGATGAATGGATAAATATAGTTTTGCTTTCCTTTTCTTTTGTTGGGGCTTAGGTATATTTAATCAAAATAGCGATGTATATGGGCCTCTATGGCATGGTTTATACTATATAAATTCAACGCGCTGGACGCAGGGTTGAATTTTTCTTAGTGCAATGTTTGGATACCATACTGGAGGAGAAGAGAATCACAGTTACTAACTGGTGGCTACCTAGGTAGTTAGATAAATCAAAACTAAACGAAATATGATTTATCAAATCAGTCGTTGAATGGCTAATTATTCTTCCCATGCAGTTCTCTCTGCTTCGGAGTGGGAGAAGACCCGGTCGATCGGTTCTGGCTTCGCTTGTTTCTTACCCCTTTTTTGCTTCTTCGTATTGCTCTACCTAGGTAGCTACTAGCCATACAATGTCTTTGCCGGGCTATTGTTAAGCGATACAATATTATTGTCTCAAGCCTCGCACTAGCCCTAATAGCACCGGAAACATCTTCCTCAACCAAAGCACCTTCATCGGTAGACTCCAAGTGAAATGGTGGATTTCCGGAAGCTTGCACTCCAGTGAACGTGATCAATCCTTTTCAAGATTAAGATATCTCGATTGATACAACCCTCCTAGTCTACAAAGCCTTGACCAAAAGCTTCTGAAGGCCTTTCTGGGTGAATAAAGATATTTAGCGTGAAGGTCCAGATGCCATAGAAAGGTGGATGTAATCAATCAATCTATGGAAATAAGAGACTTCGAAAGACAGATACCCGGTTTTGAAGAACGACTATCTTATTAGAACAAGAGAGGCTGTATATACCGCCGCCATATAGTCCTAGAGGCCATCAAGTAGTTAGGCCATGTTGTGCACAGGCAGCCTCTCAACGGCAAACAGCCGACTTGTCCTCTTCCACTGTATCTGTGCTCCCTTAATGCCTATGTGAGCAAGTCTCTTCAAGGGGACAGATAAGAAAACCATGCAAGTACCTTCTGTCAAGTTTCAAATCTATCCTCCCATCATCCAGGAATTCTCGGCGGCCAACTAACGGGCCAACGGTGGTTTCTAGCCATAGACTTGTTTACACCCTTTCACAGGCACGCATGCCTTTTGACGGATGAACTGTATGGCTGATCGGCATTTCGGGGCTGTCGTTTGATAGAAAGCGGCCTATTGTATCGCGAAACCAGCTATTTTTTTTTTTCAGTCTGTGTGGAAATGACGGGTTGGAACTAAGTGGTTGCTCATGAACGGGCTGGGTACGATGACGGTATATTTGTTTGTTTCTGAACAGCCTTGTGTGCCATAACTGATCAGATGGGAATGGGCCTTTAGGGCTAGGAAGAAGCGTAGGTCCAATTAGGCTTCTTGAAACGAGAAGAAAGAGGCTATTCAATGTTTGAGATCTAGGTGGTTTGTTCCTAACCTGGGAGATGTAACACTCAAGAGCCAACAGATTTAGTCCACTCCACGTCAAAGCTATTTAGTTCCGGAATTGGAAACATATAAGTATTAGGTATTTAGTAAAGGCAACCCACTCACCCACTCACTGCTGGAATTTCGAGATCGTAAACCTGGCTCTCAAGCATCGATCCAGAACCTGGTGTTGCTCTGACGCGTTGTTTAAGTGGAAGAATGATATTCGAAAGGATCGACGGTGTGAAGTTGTGTACACCACCAATTCACAAGGAATCTATACCTACGAGTAGAACTGTAGAGACAAGCCTTATATAGTTTAAATTCTTAAGGTTGCTCGCTAAATCTACTGCATTGTAGGTAATTATGATATGAGTCTCTTTGATGCAATTCCTGGCCGCATGTCAAGGTGTAGAGCAAAAAGAATTCAAACGCCAATGTACAGTATAATACAATGCTGGGTATGTCCACCAAATCACCGAAATATCCATCATATCGACCCAGATTGATGCATGAAATGAAATGTTACAAAAATAGCTTGAAAAAATTTATCTGGCCACAAAAGCTTGAGTCATTAGTCGTAGCTTTAAGTTCCCCTACGGGAACCACAAGGATGGAGTGGTCGTCATCGGCTTATGCATCCTGGGGCGGACGATGGGTCAATGGTCGTGAATCAGGAATGATTGTTGTTGGCGGCGCAATAGGGGCCTCCGTTTGTGACACCGGTTGGGTCTGAGAGTGATATGCCATGTCCGGTTCGTACCGTGGAAGCTGGCCGCCCAACGCCGGGTTCTGTGTCTGCGCGTAGCCATGTTGCATTTCGTATCCGTCGGCTACATCCTCCTCACTGGACGACCAGCTTCCATCGTCGTGGGACCGATGATTGTACACGTTCGTGGCATATGGGTTATTGGGCGGGGGTCGATACATCGGTGGGTGGCTGTGCGTGGGGTCGGTCGTTTGAGGCATACTATGAGCCTCCATCCGTTCGTCCTCGGGGTTCCGCAGAGCCGCAGTGCTGTCGTTGGCACTACCATAAGGCTGCACGCTGGGGTCTGTGCCCCAGGACCGGATCGGGTAAGCCCGGCCTTTCTTCCAGGATTCCGAGATTGGTGGGAAGTACTGGCGGTAGGAGAGATAGGCACAGGCGACACCCAGGAGTGATCCGGTGATTACATCGAACGGGTGATGCCTGGCATCCATGATTCGGGACACTGCAATCAGAGTCGCGGCGAGAGAGGGTATCATAACCAGGAGCGTCTTCCAGACTTCGCCTTTATTATCCATGAGATGGAGTTTTCCGCTCATCCAAAGCGTCAAAAAGAACAGTCCCGCAAAGGAAGCTAGCGAGTTATTAAAATCAGTACGAAAACACAAAAACATATCTGGGAATCCTCACAGCTACTGTGACCTGTGACAACTAGTTAGCCTCGATTCATTCAAAAAAAAATAGAGGATCAAGAGTAGCGCGTACCTGAAGGCCACGATCGAAAGCCATCTTTAATAATGGCCGGATCACCTGTGCAAATAGTCGAGTTTGACAGACCATAAAGAACTGGATCATGGCTCCCTGGCCGGGGCTGACACCGATCGATGATATCCGGCCTGGGCTTTCCGCACGCATTCTTCAGCGCCTGAGTAATGACAAAGGCAAGACCCTGGGAGAGCAGGAGCCCTAGGACACCGCAATTGAATTCCCATAGCCTGTCCTTCAATCGGTATGGACCCATGAGTTTCCTCTTCCCAGACGTCGCGTTCACGGGTTTATTATGAGAGAATAGGCCATCAACGAATAATGTGTAGACCGCAATGATAGCCAGAGGGCCCACACCAGAGACGAGTAGTGCCATGGGAATCGATATGCGTTCTTTGACAGCGTATGGGTATTGCAGGGAATAATTGTTTAGGGAGAAATGCTGGTGATATGGCTCGATGGAGTCGAGGATGTAGAAACCGGCGATGCAGGCACTGCGGATTTCATCGGTTAGCTAATTATTGACCACGGGCTCCTCTTCAATCGGCTATCGGAGGTAACAAACATTAGAATCACATAGTCGACAATATATCTTTGCGTCGAGATAAATGTTAGCGACAAACTACCCTAATTTCGTCGTCGAAGATGCGCCTGCAAGACTCACGAGATCACCACCCGCGGCCGTAGCCGTCGTTTTGAGAACGGGAGTCTCGCGGGAATGCGGTCCATCTGGGAAAGATCCGCTCCTTATTAGGCGCGATTGTTTTGATATCGGAGAAAAATCGCTCTCAATTCGTTCGCATGGACGGACAGAGTCCAGGTTAATGAAGCTGGGATGATAGCGGTGAGGGAACAAATGGTGCGTAAAATTGTTGTTTGAGGAAGCAGAGCACGTGAAGAGATGCGCCTCTTGGAATAATTCAGGCGATAGTTTAGGGAATGACAAGGGTTTTAGACTAGAAAGATTCAAACTTGGACAAAAGAAGCGGAAAATTCATGGTTTAAAAAGTTGGTTTTTTTCATGCTCTGCCTTTCGCACACAATTCAAAATTGTGGCTCCCTTTATCCAAGCCCCTTGGCCTATCTAGTGCCACCGTCTAGTGCCACCGTCTAGTGCCACCGTCTAGTGCCACCGTCTATTAATATTTAACTCCCTGCGGAGGCCAGCCAGAGAGCGGCAGCTAATCAGCACCCGTGGCGCCTGAAAGTTGACGCCAAATCGATCCACACTGGGGGTCTCGTCGCTCGAATTTGCTCGTGCTCAGCCACGGCCCTTTTCATCGGTCTTGGCTGCTGATCGTTTTAGCAGGAGATCATCCTTCTTCAAGGGAGTGAAATTCATGGAATATGATACTCCGGGTCACCAATTGTACCTGAACCACTGGAAGGACAAGACAATTTCACATAATCCAACTATACGACCTACCAAATTTGGCTTAACCCATCAAAAATAAGATTTGATGACAAGGGCCACTGAGCTACTCTTCTCCCAGAAATGATGCTGCCTGAAGTTTGAATTTAGGTGAGCGCTAGAAACCGCCAGATCTGGCAATGGTCTCTGCACATCGGGCGGCTGTGAGCCTGTGAAGTGCTGGCAAACACACGGCCAAAGCATTCAGCATTATTAAACAAAGCTCCCCAAGCTCCAGCTTGAGTGTCAAATTTTATTTACCCAAATCTTCCATGGTGTTGATGTTGAGTTGACCATCTTATTAGTGGCCAAGGAGTACGTCAACTTGCAATTTTGTGTTTCGGATTTTTAATCTCCACTGTTGTCATTTCTTGTTCCACTTATGCAGCGCTCGAAAAATAGACAGCATTTAGAGGAGATATTTGAGAGAATTGAAGACCTCTAAAGATGAGTCTAGATGTCGATATCTGAGGATAACATGGACCATAGGCAACAAGATTTATTAAGTACTAGTACAAACAAGGGATAGCATATACAAGAAGCCCACCAGGCACCTAACAGGAGAGAAGAAGATCAACCACCTTCATCCTGATTAATTTGGGGAAACCTCACTAAAATTGAAATTGAATTGAAAAGCAACACGTGTAACAGTCAATCATGAGCAAAAAGCCTACTTGACATCATAGGCAGAGGATAATTTGTTATTCACACGTGACTTTTGGGCATCTTCATAACTGAGCTGTCTTGACTTAGCAGACGGTGATGTAAAGGCCAATGCTAATCCCACCAGTTAGTCGCAATCCGAAAGCAAAAGCAAAGGGATCAAGTAGAAACTTACGGCGAAGGGTTGAAATCTTGGAAGTAGTTTAGGTTCGTGGTTCCGGCGTTGGTCATCTCGTATGCCACGGTTTGACCGGCGGGGCACTCGAAAGTGCTGATAAGGTAAGAGTTTCCAGGCGAGACGGTGAGTTCACCAAAGTCCTTGTCTACGGCTGGGGCGTTGTTGAAGGTGGTGGACTTGCTGGCGGGCGACTCCAGGGACTCAAATTTGACCTTGCCATCTCCGCTGAAAGTGAAAGCCGAAGTCTCGAGTTGTTCCTGCTTGGGGAACAAGAAGATGAGGCTGCAAGTTTTTCCAGAGTCGGAGGAGAGGATGTCGAAGTTGAAGATGGACGAGACGGTAGAGGAGACGGTTCCGTTGAAGGAGGTACCGGCGGCGGTATCGGGAGATGCGGAATCAATAGGGACAATCAGGTGAGGGAACTCATATTGGCCCGAGAGATTCGTAGGGCAGCTGGCTCCACCTGACTGGGTAGCGGTACCAGATGACTGAGTCGAGGGAGCCTCGGAGGGCTGGGTGGTGGAAGTCTCAGAAGGCTGAGGCTGAGGTTGAGGTGTTGTTGTACCGGGCTGGGATGGTGCTGAGATAGAGGGCCCAGGTCCTTGGGAACCACCACCAGGAGTGTTCGACTCTCCGGGCACGGGGGCGGGAACTGAAGCTGTCTCAGTTGAGCAGGGTGTAAAGGTCACTTCGGTGGTAGTCATCTCCACCGGAGGAGAAACCGGAACGCTGGTCTCAGACACAGAGGGCTGAGTACCTGTGGATGATGGAACGCTGGGAGCTGAACTAGAGCCTGAACCAGAGCCGAAGCAAGAATCAGCCTGTAATTTCACATTCTTGCAGTTTGTGACATCTGAGCTCTCAGTGGTGTAGATGTTTCGCTCATCCAATTCACCAGTTTCGCAGGCCACAAAATCCGCATCGCCCTCGAACGAGATTTGGCCGTTTGAATCAATAGAAAACCCAGTCGCAGGTTGGGCACCCAGGTCGCACTGCCATTGCGTGGTCGGGGCTATAACGATCATGTCATTAGCATGATACTATAAAGTGCGGAGTTAGATCGCTGGCATACGAGTTATTATACATCCCCTTCCACTGGCATCGGTGATGCCACCATTGGAGTCGATACAAAACTCGGCCTCAGGCAGTCCGCCACCGACGCGGTTCTGCCCGTCACCAAGTTGGCCAATAGTGCCAGAGACACCGCCAGATGTTGTGACATGAAAGCAGCAGCTGTTGCTTCGGGGAATAAGGGCGTTAGCCCCAGCGGCTAAGGCCGCGAACATTGCGAGGTTCTTCATCATCGTGTAAGCGAATGGAGGTAGCAAGGAAAGCGAGTGGAACGATTCCGTTTTGGTCTGATTTTAAAAGCTAAACACCCTTGAGAGAGATAGTAGAAGGAAGCTCAGTATTTATAAACCCGAGTGGAAGCAACATAAGGCAGGCCAGTGGCATCCGGCATAGTTACGCGTATATCGAAAAATAGAAAAAAAAAATGCAGTCACTTGAAATGCATATTTTGGGACCCAGCAATCCATGGTCAGTGAAGAGAGGGTTGGGCCAATAGAACTTGGCTGAAGGGTGAACAAACAAGTTGATACATGTCCGAGAGACCCGGGACTGGAAGTACGGGATTCGATAGAGGTGTGAGATACGTCATGAGTGCAAGCCATTGTGGAGGTGAATCCCTTGAAAGTCACTTCGCAATACAATTTCTACTGCTTTTGGTTCCTTTCACTGGCTCAAGCAATGCAGGGCCGCAACCAACAAGTGGATCCGGTCCATCGGCAATGTCATGGCCGTACCCTGGTTAATGATCGTCAATACATGGTTCTTAGACGGTCTGATGCGAATCATGTGGCGATACTGTATCTTGTGTAAAGGCCATTAGTTAAAATATCATTGCACAGGCCTTTCATTGGGGCTATCGAGGGCTTCACAATGCTGAAGCAAATGGCTTATGCTTGTAGTAACTGATGTTGTCAGGTACACAAGGTATACCAGAAGCATCTGATAGGATAGAGCAGGCCTTGAACCATAGTGCTCTGGTAATGATCCCAGCAGATCACTACGGCAATGGATGTGGAGTGAGGTGTGCCTTCACTTGGTATCATTGCTCGACAATGATCTGGCCCAGGGGATTTACAACCGAAGCATCGTCATCGTGGAGAGCAGTGGAGGTTGCAAGTACTGCTGGGACTCACGAGAGGTTAGTCAGGAGATGAGAAACCTGGCCCAAGAACAATGGGTGGATCACAGCGCCACCACAACCAACGGTTCTGCTGGCTATTTTTGAAACAGGACAGGTACTTCAACGATGCTTATTCATCCCGTCTTTCAACTTGTGTGCCCTGATTTGTGTTCTAGTATCAGGCAATGAGTTATGTTTATGTTTACTCGATCTGCGACGTCATGAAAGCGATCTTCTCTCGAACTGCACAGTAGTTGGTGGGTAGTGGAGAGAGAAAGGACGTTGAGAGGCAAGCATGAGGTGAGATCCGGCTGATGTAATACATGCTAAGTTTGATTGCACAAAAGAATGTATAGAAATAAGAATTTCATAGCCCGTAACTATAGTTAGAAACTACGGTGACGTCCGGGGCAGTGACAATAAGCATTCATATTGGCAAACCTGATCAGTTATATAAACTTTTCTTGGAGTCTCCATGGCTTCGATCCACTTGTCTTTTATGGCTGCCTTGACTGTTTTCTCCAACTCAATAAGTAGGTTGGCTATGATGTAGCCCCTATTCGGCGATGCGGATGCTATCCGAAATCCTGACCATTCCCACCATTCTAACGCGGTGGGTTCCTTTTACACAATGAGTATTGGCGTTAAAGTTTTCTCCGGACCAAAAAGTAGTGCGATTGGGTGGTTTGATCGTGCACTTTGATCAACGTAAACTACACGTCATGAGCTAGGATCTGGACCATGTCAATCAACATAAGCTCGGTCTGGTCCGATCTCCCATCACTTGTACCCCTCCTTGTTGATTAACGCGAGATGTTGAGAGCGAAACGTAACCGTAGACCCATAGATTCCACATATTTGGCTGTAAGTACTCGGATCAAGCACAATACTGCCGGCGGAAAGGAAAGCCGGTCAGAGAGCCCTCATAGGTGAAGTTTAATCTTGGAATGGCCTTGATGCGAAGATACCAACAATAGAATGGTATGTTCGTTCCCGCTACTAGGTAGCGGCTGGGCTTCCTAATCTGTGTTGGTAGTACAGCATTAAATGGTTGGTTAAACTGGTAGTTTCGAGTTGCATTTCTTTGTATCTGGGCTACCTCATGCGCGCCGCTTTGAATTTGCTAACACGTTTAGGAGGATCTTCGGTCTCTACCGGTACCATCTCCTGCTCGTCATCCAAAAACCCACCGTCTTGTTGGATCATCCTGTTTCTCAGCCTGTAGAATTCGGTTGCAATTTCCTTCCGGTGAAGCTGCTCGTCCAGCTCTTCAGGTTCTGGTGGTGCCACACCACTCTCCGACCTGTCGCGTTCAACTAGAGTGTCCACGACAAGTTTGTCCTGTGGGGGGTTGGGAGAAGTTGGCTTCTCCACGACATCTGATATTGGCTGGGAAAAAGGTTTGGGCTCGGGGGGGCGAGCTGGGAATAAAGGCAATGACGATGATGGAACGGCGGCAGGTTTTTGAGCGGAGCGAAGATCGGCAGACCGAGAAGTAAAAACGGTAGAGTCTCCATTCGTATTGTTTTCTCCGTTGCCCCGTGCGGTCTTGAAACGAGAAACCTTTCTGGGTGGGGCATCAGGTGTTGCATCATTGGTTTCTGGTGCTTGTGTGCGTTCAACAATGGACTCCAATAGAACAGCGACTTCGCTCTGCCTGGGCTTTACTGACTCCCTTTCTGGGGCTGGATGTTTAGGAGCCGGTGCAATGTCAAGCTCATCCGAAAAAGCAACCTTCTTTTTTGGCTTGGCATCGGGAATTGATCCATCCTTAGAATCGAAGGATTTCTCAACCTTGACCACGTGAGGCTGTTCAAGGTCCTCCTTCACGTCTTCAGGAAGTGACTGAACGTCCTTGCCCGCATTCCATAGTCCTCTTGCATTGAGCTTGGCCTCCAATTCACGCATCTTCTGGTGATAGTCCTCATCAAGAACTGGCCGGGTGCGTCCGAATTCATCCTCCTCTTCTTCTTCGTTGTCCTCGTCATCATAAGAAAAGTCGTATTCATCATCGACAGAGAAGTCGCTGGTATCCTCATCCAACTCAAGTTCCGCAACAACTGCCCCGACTTCATCCAGTCCATATAGTATCATATCACGGCGTAATTTCGCATCTTCCGCGGACTCATCAATATCCACCACAGGGACTTCTGTCTGCGCCTCAGGGGTCGTGCTATCCGCGGAAGTAGGCAAGATTGCTTCGTGTTGGGGTACATCTACATTTTGCTCCTTCTGATCCTTCAGCGCTGGCGTGTCCTTTATAGTAGATTCGGATATGGATGGTGACTCGGAAACTGCAGTCTGAGGGTTCGGCTTCGGGGCATTAGGGATATCCTGTACACCAGCTTGCCTTAAAATCTCCAAAAGGTCCGACGCCTGGTCTCCCGGTGTTGTAGTCGAGCTTGAAATAACCTCGCCATCCTCATCTAACTCCTCGATGATTTCCTTCATCGGGAAATCCGCCGTTGGCTCATCGGGGATCTGATCAAGTGATTCCAGATCATGTAGTTGTTTCTCTGCAGCGCGAACTCGTTTCTCCATGGTTGAAACATTATTCTGTACGTAATCGATTCGCCTTGATATAATATCGATCACTTGTCGCTTTGTCCGTTTGAAGCCCTGCTTCTCGCCGATCATGGCGCGTACTTCATCGTCAGTAACCAGTATGCCCTCGAAGCTGTGGCCGACTTCCAGGAAGTCATCCCCGGTAGCAAGATCATCTAGTTCGTTAATTTTTTCCTTGAGAGCATCATATTCTGCTTCCCATGTCCTCCAGTGGTAAAGAGATTGTTGAAGTTTTGCGATGTTATCTTCAAGCTCAAGACGCTGGCGCTCGAGGTCGTTCAGACTGTTGTCTGGAACACCCATTTTGAGGAGTTTCAGTAGTTACAGTATAAAAACGCAAGGAACGAGTAAGAAATAAAAGAAAGAAAAAATCTCTATCTCAAGGTCAAAGTGAAGAATGAACTGAGAGTTGAATCGTTGATCCTTTTTTTTTTTTGCGCGGCAAAAAAAGAGACCTTGGAAATTTGGAGGGTCAGATTCCGCCATGCGGAACACTCAGGGGAGGCTCTGATTGGTCCGTGCGAGAGGAGGGTGATTATCTCAGGCTGGCATCCAGATAATTATTAACCGGCATGCTGAACGTTCTCTACCAGTATTTGACTACACCTCATCTCATCTGTCACGTTGGCTGTAGACGACTGCAATCATGCCTCCGTCGCGTGATTCCATGGCACGCCGTGGAGATGAAGATGGTGAGCAGTCCCCAACATTCACTAAGCTTTGGACTAGACTAATGAGCATTCTCCTTCAAGAGGTCTGCCCCGTTTGCAAGTCGTCACGGTATCTGAACCCAGACATGCAGTTCCTTATCAACCCGGAATGCTATCACAAGATGTGCGAGTCCTGTGTAGATCGAATATTCTCATCTGGCCCGGCCAACTGCCCAGTGGCGGGTTGTCACAAGACACTTCGGAAGAATCGATTTCGGAAGCAGACATTCGAGGATATAAATGTGGAAAGAGAGGTTGATATACGTCGAAGGGTCATGCAAGTGTATGTGGTTTTTCGCTCAGCTTCTGCCACTTCAGTAGAATCGAAGACTAACCGGTTTCTAGGCTCAACCGCCGCGAAGAGGAGTTCGATTCGAAACGAGATTATGATAACTTCTTAGAACAGCGGGAGGATATGATTTTGAACCTTGTCTACGGCATCGATGTCGTCAAAACCGAAGCCGATCTTCAGAAATACGCCTCGCAGAACATGCGCTCGATTCGCGCCAACCAAGCCCTCGAGGCGCAGGAGGCCTCGTCGTTAAAGGAACAGCAAGATCAAGAGCAAGAAATGGCACGTATACGCCGGCAAGCTGCAAGGGAAGAATATGAGAATGAGCGCCGCGAAATTTTGGCTAGTCGAGAAGATGTACTCGCTCGACTTGCCTCTGGACGGCCGGCTGACGCTGCAGCCATCGCGCGTGAGGGCCAGAAGGTCCTGCTCAAGAAGTCGTCAGCTCGACGCAGCGAAGAAGATCGGATTCGCCAGAAACAGGCCGCCCTACGTGGCTCAGATGCCAGGAAACCTGGTCAGGCTGCACCTGCCGCGGCTGAAATTGCTGGCTCTGGCTTGATTAAAGGTCTCAAGAAGATCAAGACCCCTGAGCCCGAGAAACCATACGATCCTTTTGGCGGGATGGTTCCCAACAGAAGGGATTACTATACATTACGCGACTTCTACCCATCCTCCTACCTGGATCCCATCAGACAAGATACTCGTGCACTCGCAGGTGGCTATGATCTCCAGGAATACTACTCTCGCACTTTGCTTGAAGCCTTTGCAGGGCTAGGGTGCTTTGTTGACGAGGAAATATCCAAGAGATCTGCCCCGGGCTCTCTAAACACGCCGAAGCCAGTGGCCACAGGTGAGGCCACTTTATGAACTATTAAATGAATGCATGCGCTCGAGTTTGGTCCACGCACTCTGGTTATAGCATATGCTTGGAAACATCACATCATTGGTCCATGATTTTGGCGTTATTAATTTTTTTAACTTTTTTTTCAGCACATAGCGATGGCGTTTTTTAATGGTTCCTTCTCTTTTGTGAAGGGATATGTACATTCAGGATAAAATGGGCTTTAAGGGGGAAACCAAATAGGTCGAATATTTTGAAGTATACCAATGAAAGGGATAATACAATATTGATCGGCGAACGAAGAAAATTCCTGTAATATACAAATATGATAATCGAAACTCTGCCTCTCAGAGTTTACCCCCCGTAATTTGCTCTCCCAGTTTCTTGACTCTGCCCTGGATTAAATCCCAGCGAGCTGCTTCGCTCTTCTTAGACTCGTTAACAATGGATTGCACGGTCTGGGGAACACCCAAGTTCCAGACATTTTCACCATTTTGATGGTCACTGCGCCAGGCCTCATTCTCGCCTTCAGGGAAGACCCGCTCAATTTCCGCAGCAAGTTGGGCTTCCGTAGTGATAAAGGTGCGGGCGTTCATATACAGTGAGTGTAAAGATTCTTGTCGCTCTAGCGCCTTCTGAATCTTCTTGCTTTCCAACTTTGCGTGTGAACGAGCCAATCGCTCCTCTCGATCCGGGTCTGGCAGGACGGAGATACGTTTTGGCTGCATCTCTTGAATGACCGAGGGACGAGTGAGCCGCTCATCCTCTCGTTCAGGCTGCCGTAGAACGCGATCTCGTTGTTTCTGTTTCTCGCTGCTCCGTCGTTGCATCGACTTATCGACCCGCTGTTTCCGGGCGTGCAGTTCCAGCAAACCTTCCCTGAGGCTTTGCCTTCTCATGTCTGCCATCTTCCTTTTCCATTCCTTGTATTCGGCATGTGGTTCATTGGGATCAATTTCACCCTGCGCTGAGGGTAAAGGTGTTGCGGCTGCGATATATTCTTCCGATGGCTTGTCTACTCGTCGGACCGGAAAGATCTCACGAGGGACGGGGAGAGTACCCTTGACACGCCGCTTAGAAGGCAGATCCGGTTGGATAGACTGAGGAACTTCAATGTAATTGGGAGATTCGGGTCCGACACGGCGACTGGACGATGAAGCGAAACCACGGAGCTGCACAGTGGCAGTCCGGCCGCAGGTCCGGAACAGTGACATGGTGAACCGAGTCTGATATTGAGCACAAGGTTGGATTCCGGCGGATTAATAGAATTTTTTAATGGGGATGATGTAGAAGATGGTGGAATGAACGTATTAGCCCATAACCAAGGCCAACTCGAGCTGGTCTGGTGGTGAGGAACGCGGTTCTGCTCAGGGTCGGAAAAAGATCGAAGCGATTTTCTCGCACCTGGTCCGTGCACCACGCCGCTTGGCGCTGGCTGGGAAAAAAAATAATTTCTCATCGCAACAATTTCTTCTTTCTTTTTCCCTCTTCCCTTCTCGCGTTCCGCCAATTTTCTGTGCGGTACTCCGACCTTGATAAATTTTTGTAAATATTCTCCTCCAGGTTACTCCAAAGGAGATTTATTCACCATGGGTACCGGAAAGAAGGAGGCCACACGTAAGGTGCGGCAGGGGAAGGTTGGAGATGGCATGGGCAATGTGAAGGTGAAGGGTGAAAATTTTTACAGGCAAGTCTCGTCCAAAACACAACCATAGTTAACATGTCAGCTAACCTTATGAAAGAGATGCGAAGAAGTTGAAGACCTTGAATATGTTCAAGGACGGCAAACCACGACGTGACTCTCATGGAAAGATCACCGTGGCTGCTTCGTACCAATCGCGAGATGCCCCCGTTGCTCGGATAGAACCCAACCGGAAGTGGTTTGGCAATACCAGAGTTATCTCTCAGGAATCCTTGTCGTCCTTCCGTGAAGCGGTTGCAGAGCGTGCCTCCGATCCGTATCAGGTCCTCCTGAAGACCAACAAGCTCCCCATGAGCTTGATCAGAGACAATCACAGCGTGAATGGACTGAAGCAGCATGAAGCTAAAATGGCCATTGAAAACTCACCCTTTAGCGATACCTTCGGTCCCAAGGCTCAGAGAAAGCGTGTGAAGGTGGGCGTGTCATCACTCGAGGACCTCGCAGGGGAGACCGCCAAGATGCATGATGCATATGTTGAGAAGACGGACCAGGCCACATATGAGGATGGTACCGTCGTCGTTTCGGGTGATGATGTCGTGATGGACAATACCATTGGCTTGGCGCAAATTGCTCGAGAATCTGTCTTCTCGAAAGGCCAAAGCAAACGCATCTGGAATGAGCTGTACAAAGTCATTGATTCATCGGATGTTGTCATTCATGTGCTTGATGCCCGCGACCCCGAAGGCACTCGGTGCAGGGGTATTGAGAAGTACATTCGTGAGGAAGCCCCTCACAAGCACCTGATCTTTGTTCTTAACAAGTGCGATCTTGTTCCCACTGGCGTTGCGGTAAGTTCATTTATTTTTCGTTGCAAACCGATTCCTCTATTCAAATTCCGCTCCGATTCTCAACGGGTTTTCAAGCCTGTGCCATTGCTAAGTCAAGTCTCCTTCCTGTGGCCACACGCGTCGCATTACACCGTGGAAGTTTTGTCTGTTACAGCTTTGGTAGATCAACGCTAGTCCGCGCCGAACTTCTTTCTGAAGCTAGGCTGACTGGTTTTCGTTTTGAAAGCTTGTCGTTAAGGACCAAGCAGTGTTCTGTTTTTGAGTTGAGATCTGCTTCTGCCATTCCGGCAATTTTAATAGCAGTTCTCTTAGTAACATTTCGCACATCACCTTTTGTAATTCATTGGTGCTTTTTGCTTTTTGTAGTTCCTTTTACTGGTGGTCAATTGCTAACGTGATACACCAGGCCGCTTGGGTACGCTATCTATCTAAGGACTATCCGACCCTCGCTTTCCATGCTTCGATAACCAATTCGTTTGGTAAAGGATCGTTGATCCAGCTTCTTAGACAATTTTCCTCACTGCACTCCGACCGGAAGCAGATCTCGGTGGGATTCATTGGTTATCCTAACACCGGAAAATCGTCTATTATCAATACGCTGCGCAAGAAGAAAGTATGCACTGTCGCCCCTATCCCCGGAGAGACAAAGGTCTGGCAGTATATCACTTTGATGAAGAGGATCTATCTCATCGATTGTCCCGGTGTGGTTCCTCCTAACCAGAACGACACCCCAGAAGATATCCTTCTTCGAGGTGTGGTTCGAGTGGAGAACGTTGAGAACCCTGAACAGTATATCCCAGCTGTTCTTAAGCGGGTTCAACCAAAGCATCTTGAGCGTACTTATGGCATCAAAGATTCCGGTGATGCTATTCAGTTCCTCAGCATCCTTGCAAGAAAGGGCGGCAGGCTTCTCCGCGGAGGAGAGCCTGATCTTGATGGTGTTGCCAAGATGGTCATCAATGATTTTCTGAGAGGTAAAATCCCATGGTTTACCCCTCCGCCTTACACGCCTGGCGAGGGGAACGAGAAAATCGAAGGTCGTGAAGGCAGGCTTGGAGAAATGGGCCGAAAGCGAAAGCTGGATGAAACGACCTTGCAAGATGCGGATGAGAGCAAGGATACTGTTGACAAATCAGGGTCTGCATCTGAGGAGGAATTCGAGGGCTTTGATAATGATGATGACGATGATGACTCGATTGCCAACCTCGAAGTGAGTGACGAGGAAAGCGGGGAAGAGAACGATTAAAATCGATTTGCCATTCGAATCGACCCATCAGAATTCCTGCAAGCATCTACCAAGCCTTGTTTGCCATTTCACGCACCAAGCCATTGACAACACTTGGCTGGCTCCCCAGAAGTCCGGAAAGCTGGGACAGTATGTTTGACTGCCAGACTGCCAGACCCTTCTTGGCGGTCGGGGCACTGCTTGACAGCTGTACAGACCCTCTAGAATACCAACCGGAATGCGTGACAGAATCCACTGGAGCTGAGAACGCCAGAGATAAGAGACGAATGGTGTCAACCCGGCTGTGGTTCCACACGGCATTGGTTGGGCATGCCGCTTGGGCTGCCTTCTTCCTTGCCTACTTCCTACTAGCGCACATGCTCCTGTTGTGCCTCCAGTAGAAAGAAATTCCAAAGTTTGATGTCCTTTGCATCATACTCTTCTCTAGATACCCATATTATTCACAATATTCACTACAATTCAAGATATTCTGCTTAGTCCTGTACTCATGCTCTTCGTATGCCAGAGAGTAGAACAAACATGGGGTCCTTCGGCATTATTACCTCACCGCCGGAGCTCACGTGGGGTGGAGACCACGGCGAATTCCTTCGCTGTCATCGTGCTTGAGATCTCGCACTAAAAGCGACCTTTCTGTGTGGGTTGACTTTGGAGGCATTTTTTGGTGGCTCTTGCCTTTCATGTCTCCGTTCTTTCGAGAGGTATGCCACTATTCGATTGACAATGGCGGATGAGGGCATGTCCATTGTTCCCTATGCATCCAACCTTGACGTCGTGTTGTAAGCTCTCCCAAACCATCGAGCTCTCTTCAATTGGGAAATCATTATTCTGACGACTAGTGATTCATAGGCGCCATAATGACTCCGTTGTTGTGTTCGACCGGGAATCCCAGCAGCTTGTCCTTCGAAATGCTGCCGACCACGACGATGACGTTCACTGCCCGTACTGTCGACGTCCGTTGATGCGGGAAGGTAACTCAGGCCAAGACAAGCATAGTCCTAGCTCGCAGCCTGAATTTATCAATCCCGAATATTTTCGGATGCTCCATAATAGTCTTCCAAGTTCTGTTAGCTCATCACGGCCACCCTCTCCTAGACGGCGGCTTGCCCAGCCAGTCCTTGCGGACGGCCCGACCAGCGATCACGGTTACAGTGGAGCTAGTGGACATGGGATATCTTCCGCGGCATTCATCCCAGATTACTTCAAAAAGTTTTTTGTCGAGGAAAGAGTGCTGGGGAAGGGTGGGAAAGGTGTCGTGTTATTGGTCAAACATGTATTGGACGGGGTCTCTCTCGGGCAATATGCTTGCAAACGTGTGCCTGTTGGAGATGACCACGAATGGCTAGAGAAGGTCTTGGGGGAGGTTCAACTTTTGCAACACCTGAGCCACCAAAACCTCGTGTCGTACCGGCATGTTTGGCTCGAAAATGCGAAAATTAGCACGTTCGGACCTAGTGTACCATGCGCATTCATCCTCCAGCAGTACTGTAACGCTGGGGATCTACACAACTACATATGCGGCTCCATGAAAACCTCTACAACCACTCAGGAGCTGAAGGAGCGCCTCAGGAGGAGATCGAGGGGCGGACTCGACCCCCCGACTGACCTTCGGGAAGCCCGCAAACTTCATTTCGACGAAATCTATTCTTTCTTCAAAGATATCACTTCGGGGCTTCGGCATCTTCATGCTAATGGCTACATACACCGTGATCTTAAACCGAATAATTGCTTGTTGCACCAAACCAGTGATGGGATTAGAGTACTTGTCAGCGACTTTGGAGAGGTACAGCCTCAGAATGCCATGCGAGTGTCTACGGGAGCTACCGGCACGTTATCGTTTTGTGCTCCCGAAGTGCTGCAACGCGAATACCCAGATGGACCGTTTGGCAATTTTACTTTCAAATCTGACATCTTTTCTCTCGGGATGATACTCTATTTTCTCTGTTTCGCGCAGCTGCCCTACAAAAATGCGGACCTGATTCACGAGGAAAAGGAGGATCTCGATCAGCTTCGGGAGGAGATTAGCCAGTGGGGAGGGTTTGATGACGGGCGCAGGATGCGACCTGAACTACCCGAACAACTTTACACGTTTTTATGGCGTTTACTGGCGGTTGATCCTGACCGACGACCATCCGCCGAAGAAGTTCTGAGCGGCCTCGAAGTTGGAGTTAATGCTAATGACAAGTTTCGCACCAAAAGGGCAGGCTCGTCAAGTCCTGAACTTCGCTCCGCCTCTAGAATTCGAGCTATTGATGAGTCGGAACCCCCTCCCTTCTCCCACCAACCTCTATCTCCGAAAAAGGCTTTTTCCCGCAACTCCGGTGCGATTCGGCGCGATTCGGTGTACGAATCAAATGGCTCAATGGCGGATCTGACCCCTGTTTACGGAGGGATGGAGCAGGTGCCAGAAAGGCGTGCTTCACTCAGTCCAGAGCGGGACTTGATTGTCCGACCGCGGTTCTCGAGCACCCCTGTTGTCTCCACCGGACCAAATGATACTCGTGAAGCATCATGCGATCACAATGAGCCGCCAATCCCACAATTGATGCCCCCACCACCTGGTCGGTATTCCTTAACCTGGCTATTCCCGTCCCCTACCACGCTACAAACACCATTACCCATGATCCAGCTAGCATTCTTCCTTGCCAAAGTCGCCATAGTATTTCAGCCATGCACTCCTTTAGCGGTTAACCCTTGGGTGCTGTACTTTCTGATCTTGGTGGCTGGAATGAACATACGGACGAGGAGTGTTATGATGCAAGTGATATCCCTACTTTTTCATGCGATAGTCGTCGTCCTTTGTATGAAATTGGATCTTCTATGTGTATGGCATAGCTCCAGTGGAGCAGTGTTTGGTCACTAGCCCGCATCCTTACGATGCTGGGGACTCTAATCTATGACACTGTACGTATATTACTTACGATAGATGACTTATCTAGCTCCTGTCTGTATGTTAAGGCAGAGGTAAACATTTCTTCCTGAGCTCAACGTGGAGACCCCATCTTTCATCTGTGGAACCACGGTTCGTGCTTCAAAATCCGGGGAATCGACAGTAGATTGGGATTACAAACTGCATTATGAAGATGTAATTGGATGTAATTTGGCGGCAACGGCTCGCCTAGCAATTTACTACATGATAATTGATGGATTTATTGAATATGAAAGGGATAGAGAGAAAAAGGCGAGGTTTCCTGCCGTGGAGAATATCTGGATTGTGCAGTACATATATTGTTAGAAACTTTGTACCCCACAATCAGGCGCCAATAGTATAGTGGTAAAACACTCACCTCCCATCCACTTGGAATAAGTGAGAGTCTCGAGTTCGAACCTCGATTGGCGCACTTTCTTTTTTTCCCAAGAGACCCCACGGCCGGAGAACTGTTTTCCTGGGTTTGATTCAAAATGCCTAGACGAGAGCCTCTTTTTCCCACTAGTCATTCTTAGTAATCGCCTCGTAGTCAACGTGAGGCTGATGTTTCTGGCCGGGATATCACCCCGCGGGACATCCAAAACGTACCACGAGCAACAGCCAGCTGGAAGTTTCAACCTACCTCCATACCTAGGTATTCATGCGGAATTTCGTTTCCCGAGGTGGTGAGGGTGAAGAGTGAAGACAACTCGAAACAACCTACAGGGATATGATTACCTCGCGTTGAACCACTCACACCCACCATCAAAGCCGGAAGGAAGGAAGTGAAACCCAACGTCCAGGCCCCACGGTGACGCTCTGTTCCCTATTTTACCCCACTCCCAACACCTAAAAAAATACGCCCAAGGGATTATATAGACCTCTCGTAAAGCTTCGATTCCTTTCAACCCCCCCCCCATCATTGAGTCATCTTTATAACCTCATCGTCCTATTGCCTTTTTGTCTCTTAATTTTCTTTTCACAATCACCCGTAAAGTTACTCTCCCATAATGGACCGCTCCAAGAAACCCGCCGCCATCGGCGTCGGAGCTTCCCTCCCCCAACCCACCATCACCCTCCGCGATAGCACCGTCGAAGCCGTCCTCCCCACCGGCGAATCCATAACAGTCCATCTCTACGGCGCCACAGTGACATCCTGGAAGCTCGCAAACGGCACCGAACAACTATTCGTGAGCGAGAGTGCCGCCTTGGACGGATCGAAGCCTATCCGTGGTGGTATTCCAGTTGTTTTCCCTGTACGTATCCCTCCTGCCCTGCATCCCCAAATAAACAACCAGTGTGAAGATACTAATAATCGTATGATCGTTATATGATAGGTCTTCGGCCCCCCACCCCCTAACCACGCAACCTCCTCCCTCCCGCAACACGGCTTCGCGCGCAACTCGACCTGGGAATTCCTCGGGAAATCCAAGGACGTCGATGACGTGGTTAAACTGGACTTTGGGCTCTCCCGGCCCATGCTCGATGAGGAGGCGCAGCGGAAATGGATCTATGATTTCGGGCTGGTGTATAGCGTTACGCTTGCGCCGGAGGGGTTGACTACTTCGCTGCAGGTGCAGAATAAGGGAGTCGAGAATTTCGATTTCCAGGTGTTGTTGCATACGTATTTGAGGATTGCGGTGCGTTTACTTTATTTTATCTTTTCCTCCCCCCCCCCCCTCTTTCCTTTTTTAGTTTTTCTGGCCTTTTTGGTTTGGTTGGCTACTGCCGGTGGTGGTGGTTAGAAAAAAACGCTAATAGTTCTGCGCGGTTGGAAAGGATATCTCCCGCATCCGCATCCAAAACCTCCACGGCAAGGAATACATCGACAAGACGCAAAACGCCTCGCTGCTTACCGAGTCCTCCGAGTCCGTGGCCATCACCCAGGAGACGGATCGGGTGTACAAGGCGTTGGACCCCGGCGTGCCGATACTCGTTGTCGATGGGGAAGGTCAGGAACCGCTGTTTTCGGTGACGAGGGAGGCATTGTCGGATGTGGTGGTGTGGAATCCCTGGATTGAGAAGGCGAAGGGCATGGGAGATTTCAGCCCGGACGAGGCGTACAAGAATATGATTTGCGTAGAGGCCGGGTCTGTGGCTGGGTGGCAGACGTTGGAGGGTGGGGAGTCGTGGGAGGGAGGGCAGACGATTAAGCCGAGGTTGTAGTTATGTTGTACCTTAGATCGGTGTCGTGTCTTCATGGTATATAGGAGGTATATTGTGATTATGAATGGTTTTCGCTGGGAAGAGCAGACTAGGATACATACATATATATATGTGTTGGGGTTGATAAATTGGACATGAGAAATTGGATATCACCATGAATATAACCATATACTAGGTAAAAAAAAACATATACGAGAAGTTTCCCACTCTCCTGTCTATTATTCAACCGGACTACCCAACTTACGCTCCCCAGATACCGGATTCTCCCCCTCTGCCAAATGTCGCGCCGCTTGCATATCGTACTGCGGTCCCCTATAATCCCGCCTCCCCCGATACATCCACCAAACCGCTGCCAAAGCGATCAACCCCACAGTAATCACACTGGTATAATTCATATTCTGCGCTGTAACAGGCAGTACATACGGGAAACAGAAAAAGACAGTCGTCACCAAAATATAAGCCACGCAGACGACATTGATAACCATTCCGAGCCATCTACCGAGGTAGAAAGGACCCGGGATGAAATTCCTTCTTCCGGTGCATATGTTGGGTAGAATGGCGCCGAGGTAGGATAGTGTGCTGAGGACAATGTATGAGGAGATCAAGGCTTGGAAGGCGGTGGTGCTGCCAATGTAGATGCATCCGAGGCAGGTTACTATGGCGCTCATGGCGATTGTTGCGCGGATGGGAGAGTGATGTGTAGGGTGGATTTGGCTGAGGAAAGGGGAAAATGGGATTGCATTATCGCGGGCGAGAGACCACCACATGCGGCTGCCGGTGACGAAGGTGCCAATGAGCGTGGGGAAGGTAGCGAGGAATAGGACGGCGAGGAGCCCGATTGCACCAGCTGTGGAGCCGGTTGCTTGTTGATATATTGTGGCGGTGGGGAAGAAGCTTAGCTTGCTGTTGAGGATGGCGTTGAGGTCGGAGATAGAGTAGAATAAGGCAATGAGGTAGACAAATGCAGTGACGAAGCCGGTGAGCATCTGGAACATCATCCCCTGGGGAACTTTGAGTTGGGGGGTTGGGACTGGATGGAGTTAGCTTAGGGCTGGCTCTGTGGTGGGTAGGGTTGCGTAGGTACCTTCTTCGGATAGGTGGCTGATACAGTCTGGGACACCGACTGCGAATGCGGCGTTGAGAAGCCCTGTGAGGAAGCAGATGCCATTTGGCCATCCACCGGTGTTGTTCTGGTAGTTCGTCCAGACATCGGAGACACCGGCATGTTCCCGAGGCAAAACCGCGAGGACGATGATGGTGGCTACCAGGCCACCCATCGAAAGGAGGAGGGCGATCCTGTTGATCCACGGGATGAATTTATTGCCCACGCAGACAACCGCACAGCAGCACCAGTTGAAGACCTGAAACAGGACAAAGACCTGCCACTGATGCCACTCAACATTGGGGTGCCGGAGCATATACATTGCTAGGATCTCGTTGCCCAGGATAGAACTGATCGAAGAAGCTGACAATAGCCAGCCACATGCATTCAGATAGCCCGTGAAGAAGCCGACCAGCCGCCCATGTCTGCGACTCAGCACAGACGACCAGTAGTACACCCCACCGGCGGATGGCATAGACGAAGCCAATTCCGATAATGAGGCAGATATCAAAGTGTAAAATATACTGACGACGATGAGACCGTATAGCACAGCCATCGGCCCTCCATTCTGCAGCGCTGTGACGATCGTGCCTCCGGTCAAAGCCCAGGCACTATCGCAGACTTAGAAAAGGCGCCCATTTCCGCACAAGTAGCGTCGTAGGCGAGCACATACTTTGCAATAACAATCCCCAAACTGGTCAGACTCAGGAGGTCGAAGTTGCGGACAAGCTCGGGCTTATGACCCAGGGCGGTTTCTAGGTGCGCCGCATCCATTTAATTTACCTGTATCTGATTTGAAATAGAAGACTATTCA
Source organism: Aspergillus conjunctus (assembly GCA_027569095.1). Lineage (NCBI taxonomy): Eukaryota > Fungi > Ascomycota > Eurotiomycetes > Eurotiales > Aspergillaceae > Aspergillus > Aspergillus conjunctus. Next base: position 67,829 of record JAPDEL010000063.1, on the reverse strand, counting down.
AACCGTTCGCGATGGTTCGTAGGGATTGGCGACTGAAAAGGCAGTCAGCCCATGCCCAGTTCACACAGAGGAGCAAGAATAACTCACGAACAATACCTGGAGAAAGATTGGTCTCTGCAAGGGCGCCTGCCCATGTGGCCACCACGTGTAGTAGAAGTTGAAGCTGTCACTAAATATCGCAAATCGCGATGAGACAGAAACCAGGAGCTGCAATGTTACACAGAAACATGGACGGACTGCGGAGAATGAAACCAGTCACAGGGGAATCTGGGCTTGAAGAAGCAACAAAAACCCCGAACCGGACCCCTTTCCCCCTTGTATTCTGGTTTCCTGGGAAGGAAGATGGAAGGGGGATGATCTCTCCTCTCGGTGCTAGGGTCCTGGACACGCTTTTGTCATGGCTGCGACCGTCTAACTTTTACAAAGCTTTCGACCTCAAGGGGGAGAAGTATTATTACAAATGATCAGTCACAATGGCAACCCTGGAGGGAAATCATGCAGAGTTCGGAATATAGTATTATTGGGTGCCTGTCAGCGTGAAAACAAATGAAGAGACATCCCTGAAGGCTGCGTCCGGGTCAACCAGGCGAGACAGACTCATACCTTACTTGTCCCTCAAGGTTTGAGTAGAGTTTATATAATTAGTCTGATCAAAGAGTCGAGTAAAGCCACCCAGTGTTCAGTGTAAATGGAGTAGCTCGAAGATCGGCGGGACCGATAGGGATTGAAAATCGCTCAGTGATTTAAACCATGAGGGATCGAAACTAATATTATTATCGCCGTCAGGGTTCCTCCTGGGAAACATTCCGATGCTGGTCCGAGTGTCGACTGCTGGCGTCCCTTTGCGGCCTGACCGCTACTCAAGGTCGGGAGCGTGGGTGTCACGATTGGTAAAGACCACGCTGGCGGGCGAACTCAAAAGCAGTCCTGGCGAATAAAAAGCCCAAGACATTGACGCACGAACCAGACGCGTTCATCACACGATCAATTATCACCCGTGCTGGTTAAGCTTTGGCGGTTGCTATGTTGATCGTTCATCCCACGCTCGGAAGAACCAACCTTCGACGAGGCTCAGCGCCGAGGTATGAGCCACAGAACAGATATGTCGCGTTGTCTTGGATTGCCATTGAATGGTTTGGATCAAGGTGAGCATTATTCGATATAGATCCCATCAAACCAAGGGAGGGAGGATGTCTCGATGTCTCGATTGTGTCTTTCGGCTCCCAGGAATGAGGCCTTTGCCGAATGTTACACCACGCTGGTCCAGGCATGCAGGATAGTATGCAAACCGAGCAATTTTGCCGCGCTTTCCTCGAGGGATATTTCGGAGTCGACCGTCTAGTCGGTTTTCAGAATGCTTGCTTTTTCTTCACCTTTATTTTTGGCCTCCACTCACGGGGTCGCTGACTGGGTGCCCAAGCCCAACCAAGCATAAGCAATGGCAGGTGAGCATTGATCTAGAGTTGGGGGTTTCCTCGGTCTTCTCTCCTTGGTGCATTTGGCCTTGTAATAGCCATGAGAAACACTCACATTACAATCATTGCTGTGTAACTGAAAAATCTGAAGGCAGCCAGATATCGAGCTGGGGTCTGAAATGCTATGCCTCTTCGTCTTGTCCGTGGAGCCGCCCCTTGCGTAGTTGACCTCCCTCTCGTCCCCTTGCGTTTTAATTCGTCACTTGGGACTTTGTAATCTCGGATGCAGCAGCTTTCTTACGTCCTTGGCCTGGCGGGTGCAGTTATCGACAGTCGATCTTGGCACATCAGTGCATCACCCGCTGCAAGGTGAATGTGTGGGCTATGGGTCCCCTCGCTATCGGTACCCACTGGTCAACAAGCTTCGGGGTTCTTTAAAGCTCGCTCCTGCCGGTGTTTGCTGGGATATGTGGTGTCATTTCTCAGCTTTTGCAAAATCAAATCCGAGCTTTGAGGACGTGCTCTGGTCTGAATTGTGCCTCTCTGTGAAAGTCGTGCCTGGCAAGATGGGAAATGTGTCGCCCACTCCCCATCAGCTCATGACCGAGTCGGTCATTTTCTGGAGCATTGCTGTAGTTTTGTATATTGGCAGGATGTGCGTATGATTTGGACCGAATTGTTTGCAATCTTCATTAGAGGAAGAAAGAGAAAGGCTTATTGTACCAGGATATCTCGGAAGATCGGGAATGGTTCCTTCAAGCGCTTATACTGTATGGCTTCCCAGGCTCAGGATTGTGTCTCTGTATGGAAGCAGCCAGCTAATATAACACAGTCGATGACTACGTGATGAGCGTCACTTTTGTTAGTGCTTCGGTTTCTCGTTTTTTTCGCTCAATTTGACCAGGAGCTGACAACTGAGTCGGTGTCGGGTCCTAGTTGATCTATACAGCCTTGCTCGTCCTGATCCAGATTTCCTCTCGATATGCAACGAATCTCATGGACCCCGCAGATTACGGAGAAGTCCTGAGTGATCCCCAGCAAGTTCGAGACCGAATCTTCGGGAGCAAAATCGTGATCGGTCTCGAGCAGTGCATGCTCTTCTCGACCTGGGGAGTCAAGGTCTGCATGTTGACCATGTTCTGGCGCTTAACAAAGAACCTTCGATTACACCTCTATGTCAAAATTGTCGCAGTCTATGTGGCTGTCGGATTCGCGGTGATCATGGTCACATACTATGCGGTCTACTGCCGGCCCTTCTCCCAATACTGGGCCATGCCTGTGGAAAATATGCAGTGTGCCACTTATCAGCACTACTCCATTACCCAGGCGGTGTTCAACATCTCCTCTGATGCCGCGATGCTGGCCGTGCCTATCCCATTGCTGATCAAGGCGCAGATGAAGACGACCAAGAAGGTCCTGCTTGTCTGCATCATGAGTCTAGGCGTGTTCACCATCGTGGCTGCGATTCTAAACAAAGTGTTCAACTTTGCCTCGCCCCTGACTACCACATACCAGATCTGGTATATCCGCGAGGCGAGCACTGCTATCTATGTGGCCAATCTAGTCTGTCTATGGCCGCTACTGCGGAAGATTTTTGGACTGGCCGCTACCCAGTCAGGCAGCGCGCAGAAACGGCTGCAAGGGAGTCGCCCAAGCAAGGGATCCTCCGGTGCGTCGCGGTCTGCAGGTGCCACGACGCTGTGCGTTTCGCAATCACGACCGTCCGTTTTCCTTGATAGAGCTGTCCATTTCAAGGGATTCGGGTGCCGTAAGACGGCAATTCACGGAGTCGGTCATGACCCAACCCCGGATGATTCACGCGGGAGTGAAGAAGCCATCAACAAGACCGAGTATACGGATCAGGCCCAGGAAGTGGGTGCGATTGAGCTAGAAGTGCGGCGCAGCCACGGAGTTGAATCTGATCTCGAGGCGGGAACCATGACCCCAGTTTACCATGATGACTGGTACAAGCCCTAGGGCATGGCCGTCTGGCTATTGTTTCAAGGCAGTGCAAGGGACGTGTTGTCATCAACCTTGTTCAAGTCTCAACGCAACTAGGGTAGCTAGCAGAAACACGGGTTCGAGTTTCAACCGGGTTCAGAGCAACCGCGGGAGTACCTGAGTGCGGATCAACGCAGCCGGGGGCCGCACCGGGCCTGGTGGTGACGGGGTATTTCCGATTGTTATCCCATACGGACCAGAGCGTTCAGGGCGATAACTCTTCTTGCAAAGCGGACATCGCGCCTGTCGCTTGGTAAACCAGGGATCCAGACACGCCGCATGAAAGATGTGACCACAGGTCAGCGACCGGATGGAATCGTCACCATTGAAGTACTCCATACAGATAGCGCACAGCAAGTGCGAATCACCATTGATAGAGGCGGGCATGCCGGTTCCCGCAGCTTCGCTATTCTTACTGTCACCTTCCACATGTTGGACAGATCCTTCTTTATCTTCAACGTGCCTGTCGAGTGAAGGGGTGGATGAAAGAGGCGAGGTCGGTTCGGACGGTTGTGGGTCTGAGTTCGGGCCGAAGCCAGCACCGTTGGATTCCTTCACGCAGAGGTTGTTGGGGTGGGTCTGGGTCTGGGCTTCTGTGTTCGCGCACCAGTCGGTGTATTTCATCAAAGGAAATTGCGACTCGATTTGGTCGCTGGCTAGGACGAAATGGCCATAGCCAAGAGGCCAACTCTCGGGATCTATCGGGTGCTGACCGTCCTGGTTGCGGGCGAATCTGTGTCGTGTGCCCACAATGATCCTGTTGCATGATCCATCATTCTAGGAGGTTATTGACTTGTTTCCTTGGATTTTGAGCTAAGGAGATGGGGGCGAAAGAAAGCAGAGCAATAATGGTATGACAAGTGGGAGGATGGAATGAAGAAAAAAAGTTGGTATACCAGACAAAGATGAAGAAGATGGCAACGCAGATGGGCGCCAAATACCCCAGGGTCGCAGCCGACGGCTGGTTGTCGCTCTCGTCCGCCATCACCGGATTAGTATTATACGGTCAGTCTCATTAGGCTCGGGATTTCTAATCGAACAAGAAAATAAAGTAAACTAAAATAAATAAATAAAATAGCAAAATAATCAAAGACCTAGTCAGCAAAAATCTAATATCCATGCATGATGGGGCACAGGTAGTGTGGTATGTACAGGCAGATAGAGAGGGCAGAGTATGGGGAACCGAGGCGGGCGTAACCGTGGAAGTTGATCGGAGAAGAGATGCAGAAAAAAGGGGAGAGGATGATGAATCGCCTCATCCTCTCGAGATCGTCTGAACTCTCTGCCAGTCAGCACTTGTTGTGGTCGACGCTGCGTACTTATTGCCGTGGCGGTTATGATTTGTCCCTCGGCCGGCAAACCCCGCCACCAGAGACAGAAGAGGGGAGAGAGTTTGGCACATGATTCCTGACTTCATTTAAGGAGTAGATCTTTTTTTCGGAGGATTACTGACAGGTTGGAAATGGAGTTCAAGCGTGATAGTGGTGAGGTTTGGCGAGACGATCGATCGAGGATCGATGGTGCCGTTCGCAAGCTGTTGTGCGACCGTGTGTTGGAACTTGGATGACGGTTTCAAGTGCTATCTCTGACAGACGGGAATGAAATACCTAATCTCCTTATCAGCAGCATGCGGGCGAGTGTCCACAGTTCAACCTTGAGCCTTTTGCAACGTTATCTCTGGTGGAGACGAATTCCCCAGATCCAGTCGCCAAGTCGTCATCTCTGTTACATTATTCCATTGCTAACCATTACTACCACGGGAAGGCGAAAAACAGCCACACCCAACTGTTATTGGTACGTGCTGCCCCCAGGCCTGGACTAACGTTGACTATCACACGGTCCTGGACCTGGGGTTAGGCTCGAACCAGCCATCATCTTACGATCTCTCCGTCCTCCTCAAAAGGAGAAGAGGATTAGGGAAAAGATTGCGCTCCGTCAGCACGTCAGATGGCAAAAGAGAGGCGTCAAAAAACACGTACCTCTCGCGTACGGCCAAAATTACCAGGCGACGGCTGAGGGCAGAAAAAAGCAACGATCAACCTGTTTGTGTCTGTTCGCAGGCGCTGATTGGTGGATATGGACTTCCTATCAAACCACTGGGCCCCGCTTGTGCCCAGATCCGGATTCTCGTGAGGTATATCACTTAGCTTGATATTGGATGTCAGAGAAGTTTTATCCTTTGATGATTGTTTCCTTGACTAGCAGCTATCAGGAGAAAGAAAAGATACTTAGGTAGTATTTAGAGGAAAAGGGAGTTAATAAAAAAAAAAAGAGAGAGAGAGAGAGAGAGAGAGAGAGAGAGAGAGTGTGTGTGTGTGAAACAAAATACTCGCCATCACACTACTAAGAGGCTGGTTGGGAGCTGGGGCCGCACTCATTTGTCGAATTTCACCCAGCTGGTCAGCCGATGCCGGAATTCAGGAGTCGTAAAGTTTAGAACGATTTTAGGACGCTTTCTAGAAGGAAAATATGGACATGAACTGAGGTCGATACTACCTACCCGTTTGGTGGTCTTGGGGCCGAGAATGTCCAGCCACCAGCATCCTTCGAGTGTAGTTAAACAGCGCCAGACCCTTTGCTCCTAGGCGCCACCCGAGGCCTTTTCTTCCTGGCCGTGATCTTTTGCCCAGGGAAAGCCGGTGGCTTCATCCTTTGCCCGAATGCCTGCCATCCCATTAGCCGGCCCTGCGGAGCTACATCCCAACGTGGCAACGGCCCAGAAACGCCAAGTGCGAAACTCACTGCAGGCCAAGTTGCGCATAGTAATCTCCTACCGGCTCCATCCCCACAGTCATGGCGTTTTCTTGAGTCGCAGCTCTGCCAATCCTCGCGCGGTTCCAGATATGCCCAACCCAGGGTCAGATGGTGAGATTGTAACCTCAGCCTGCTCGGCCTGTCCGGTTTCTTGGATTATTTGCTGTTGGCTGTTGGCCGCTGAACTCTGAATCGCTGACCCCCTTTCCGGCCAAGGTTCCTTATCTTCAGAAGCTCGAATGAGGGTAGTTGGCCCGATTTTATTTTTACTGGGTATTTTTCCCCTTCGTCCAATTCCTTCTTTCCATTCGACGAGAGTAAAAATATAATAAAATAATAATAATACTAATAATAATAAACCCCGAGGACGAAATTCATAGTAATAAAAGGTCCTGGGCGATCACACGCTCCTCGCGTTCAGATTATTTTGTTTAAGTAGTGATTGTGTTCTCCCGCCTCATCGACCTCCTCACCCTCCTCTTCTCCCCTCCTTCTGCTCTTCTCCTTTCTCTTCACCCCCTTTCACCTTTCATCCTCTTCTCTTTCCCCTTCCCAATATTTCCTGAGTTACACACTCATAACTTTAGGAGAAGACTCGTCTCCCCATCATGGAGCCCTCAAAGGACACCAAAGAGGTGTACGATGTGGAGGCTTCGCATGCGTCGCCTCCCATCTACAACGAGGATCCGACTGTTCAGACTGGGTCCTGGGAGGAGGAGGATGTCTGGACTCGCTATGGCTTGTCGCTCAATTCCTTCAAGCGTCGTAGAAGTGACGGGTCTGGTCTCGTTCGGAATATGAAAACTCGCCACATGCACATGATTGCCATTGGAGGGTCTATTGGAGCTGGCTTCTTTGCGGGTTCTGGAAAAGCCCTTGCTACTGGAGTAAGCCCTGAATTCACACGGTCAATGAGGTGGGAATTTGTATGAGCTGACACAGACCTCAGGGTCCTGCATCCCTGTTCCTTGATTTCTTGATTATCGGTGTTATGATGTTCAACGTTGGTGAGTAGGCCAATTCCAAATAAAATACAAAGAAAAAAAAACATACTGACTTTTCTAGTTTATGCACTGGGAGAGCTGGCGATCATGTACCCCGTCTCCGGTGGTTTCTACACTTACTCGACTCGGTTTATTGATCCTTCTTGGGGTTTCGCTATGGGATGGAACTATGTCTTTCAATGGGCTATCGTCGTACCTCTGGAATTGACTGTTGCTGGTCTGACCATCAGCTACTGGGGGGTAGATATAAGTGTCGCTGTATGGATTACTGTCTTCCTCGTTCTCATGATCCTCGTGAACATTTTCGGTGGCATTGGGTATGCCGAGGAGGAATTCTGGTCATCTATCCTGAAGCTTGGAGCGATCATTGTCTTTATGATCATCGCCCTCATTCTCGTCTGCGGTGGTGGTCCGTCCAACGGTATCTACACTGAATATTGGGGTGCGCGGAATTGGTACGATCCTGGTGCCTTCAACAACGGCTTCAAAGGATTCTGCGGTGTCTTCGTTACTGCAGCCTTCTCCTTCAGTGGAACCGAACTGGTTGGTTTGGCCGCGGCTGAATCCAAGACTCCCACCAAGTCCCTTCCTGGAGCTATCAAGCAGGTCTTCTGGCGAATCACTCTGTAAGCCTCCCCCTTTTGTTCCCCCTATGCCATTGGAACGCCAAACCCTAACCACATGGTTTCACGATTAGGTTCTACATCCTCGGTCTCTTCTTCGTCGGCCTTTTGATTAAATCCACCGATGAGCGTCTCCTGGGTAATGGCAGCTTCATTGATGTCCAGGCTTCTCCCTTCGTGCTCATCGCTGCTGATGCCGGTCTCAATGGCTACGACGACTTTATGAACGTCATTATTCTCATTTCCGTCTTGTCGATCGGCGTCTCCGGTGTCTACGGAGGCTCTCGCACCTTGACTGCCCTTGCTGAGCAGGGTTACGCCCCCAAGGTCTTCGCCTACGTCGACCGCTCTGGTCGCCCCCTCTTCTCCGTCCTCGTCATCATCCTCTTTGGCCTGCTCGGTTACATCAACGTGAACAACAAGGGCCCCGAAATTTTCGACTGGCTGCAAGCCCTTTCCGGTTTGGCTGCCCTGTTCACCTGGGGTTCCATCTGTCTGGCCCACATCCGTTTCCGCAGTGCATGGGCGTACCGCGGACACACCCTTGACGAGATCCCCTTCCGTGCTGTCGGTGGTGTCTACGGCTCTTGGCTCGGTCTCTTCCTTGTCTTCATTGTCTTGGCTGCTCAGGTATGTCCTATCTCCCCTATCTTTTTTCTCTGTCACCCGAAACTAACTCCTGTTCTCCTAGTTCTTCGTTGCCATCGCACCCCCCGGCGGCGGTGCCAATGGTACATTGAACGATGCCGAAGGTTTCTTCAAGTCCTACCTTGCCCTTCCAGTCGTTCTCTTCTTCTGGCTCTGCGGTTTCTTGTGGAAACGCGAGGGATGGCTCCGTCTCGACCAAATCGACGTCGACAGCAACCGTCGTGAAGTTGACTGGGAGTTCATCAACGCTGAGCGCGCCAAACACGCCGCCTTACCTGCGTGGAGAAGGGCTCTCAGTGTTGCTTTCTAATTTTTTCCCCCTCTCCATGAATCGAAATGACCTAGTGGCCACATGGTCGATCTCCACACACACTTACCTTCCGCACACCCATACCCCGGTATCTCCACATTCCTCGCATTTCATCGAGATACTATTACATAAAAGAAAAAAGAAATTCGGAAAACCCAAAAACAAAAATACTACCCTGAAACCTAAGCTAGGAGATGAGTTCATTTCTATGTGGGCCGTCCCGTGCTTCAGCTGATGTAAGATCCGAGTCGTGAGGAAGCGGGGGGAGCATCGTTGGGTTGTCGTGTGGTTCTGTGTGCTTGATGGCCTGGTGGCTTCTAACTTCGAGATGAAATCTATGCTCAATCACTGTTCCATGGTGTTTTACCAGAGACTTGTAGTTGCTTTTCTTTCCTCCTGTAATACTCTTGTATTTGTATGTGTCTATGGTGTAATAAAGCCGTAATAATATCGTGTTGCTGACCAACATATCCCCGTTAAGTTGCAAAGCCCCAACCCAAGAATGTCAATCATGATCTTCAACAACTATTGCTTGATGTAAAAGAAAGCGAACATGTTCATAACTAACTCCTTTTATCATGGATTTGTATTTTTAGCGGGAAAAAAAAAACCTACGCCGTAAGTCTGCTTGATGCTTAGAGTTGATATCACTCGTATAAAAAAGTACCTAGTCTATATAATAATATGTTATAGGACAAATGTAAAAAGAAGTACGAAGAAGGCAAGCGATGAGGTGTTATCAATCGATCAATAATGGAAGGAATGACAACCTGGAGTGAGCAGAACCAAACCAAACCATGAAAGAGAAAGTCAACAGGGTCGGGATATAAGCAGCCAAGGGCTGGCTGATTTTTGTGTTGTTTTTGGGGATTAAAAAAACAGGCACAGGATATAGAAAGGACATTAATAAAAAAAATAAAAACAAAAGCATGATTCAAAACGCCATCGCTATGCAACCCAAAAAATTTTGTTTCAAATGCTCCTACTACTCTCATGTCGCCTCAAGGCCTCATGCATCTCAAAACGAAGATCGAATAGGAGGTCATCGAGTTCCTTGACTGTGTTCCGGTCCAGTGAGGAGGCCGATTTGACTTTATCCATTATGTCCCGGAGGGAGGTGGCGAAGTCCATCTCGTTCTCTGGGGTGGGTTGGGCTTCGGTTTCGGCTTGGGTTGTCTCTGAGGCCGCCTGCTTTTTGGATTTCCGCCGCGACGATGAGGATAATGATTCGGTCTTGGAGTCTGTTCTTATCTCTGCGTCCGTCATCTGGACGTCATTGTGAGGGGCTTCTTCCACAATTGTGGGGGTTATTTCGGCTGTGCTTGTTGGTTGCACGGGGTGTGCCTCTGGCTGAGGGCTGGTTCTGGCTGATGGGATGGGAGAAGGGTCCCGTGCTTCAGGAAGTTGTTGGGAATGGCTGTCTTCGGCTGAGGACTCCTCCTGGGTTGTGGCTTGGCTAGCTTCAGGAACTTCCAGTGCCGCAGCAGCTTCTTTCTCTTGTGAGATTTCGGATGGGGCGTTCGTGTTCGTGTTGTCCTTCTGCTTCTTGTTCTGCTTGCGTGAGCGACTGGAGTGTGGGAACTTCTTAGGAGGAGGCGTCTCCTCTGGGATATCGGGGGCTGCGATGCCGCTGATGCGAGACGATCTTCGTTTCTGAGCTTCTTGGCTCTCTGGAATTTTACTGTTGTCTCTTCTGGCCCCTTGATCATTCTTCGCGGACTTTGTCTCAGCATTGGACACCGTGTGTTTTCGCTTCTTCACTACTGAGCCAACTGGCGACGACTGAACGTCTGGAATGACGTCCGTGACCTTTTGTTTCTTAGAGGAGTGTGAAGATCTGGTCTCTGGCGTCGCCGGAGCGACAGTGGAAGAAAGTCTCGAAGAACGACGGCGGTCCTTGCCAGACCGTGCCACGACGTCGGCCTCTTCCTCTCGCTTCCGCTTTCGCGTGACTGGAATATGTTCTGAGGTGTCTGCGACTTGCTCTCTGGCCGCTGCTCCATTCAAGTCAACAGCAAACACCAAATCATATTCTAATTGAGACGTAACCTGAGTATCCATATCATCACTGCAAGAATCTGCGATGTAGTCAGAAGGATCGGTAATCATTGGCTGGTCATCGGGTATAATTGTTTCAGTGGCAGGCATACTGTTCTTCGACGGCGACTGGGAGACAGAGCCATTGAGTAACGAATGACTAGATTCCTGGCACATCGTTTTTGGCGGATTCTCCCGTGGTTGACGCACCACGGTGGGCTCATCGTTCACCAGCATCTTGTCTCCGGACGAGCGAAGACGGCTTCGCAAGGTCAGTTCTTCCGCATTTTCACCAGCAGAGACAACATGTTCGCCTCGAATAGATTCGTCAATGGGTTTTTTCTTCATGAGCGAGGCTCGCTTGGACTTGTCCCTCATCCTCTTTCTTTGGCGTTTGCTCAGCTTGTCTTTTCGGGGCGAGGTATCCGACGCTTGAGACTTTTGTTCGGGATCTGGACTCCGTGATTGAAGATCCGGCGGGGAGGATGGGGGGTCGATGATTTGAGAGTCTATGACAGAGGTAGTTAATGCTGGAGGGATATCGGACGCTACCGACTGTGTTCGACCTCTGATAGCTGGTGTTGGAGAAGACCCAAGAAATCCATCCTCATTGTCACCAGTTACTGGCGGCAATGTAGGTGTCAGTGGTGTCTCAGGTTCAGACGCTCGATGGCGTAAACTACGCAAATGGGGAGGTGTCAAGAATTCGAGTTCCTTGGGTGTGTTGTTGCCGGCAGGCGAAGATGATCGCAGGCTATCAATCATGGAGAAGACCTCGCTATGGCGCCTTGTCTCTTCAGGACCAGACGGGAGAGGCACTGACTCGTCCCTAAGGACGCGTTGGTCGCGTGTATCCTCAGGTTGGACATGCTGCACAGCCGAAGGCTCTCTCGCCTCCTGCGATAATGCGCGTGTAGCCTCCGGTTCCCGAGTGACCGGAGATGAGTTCAAGCGCGTGGAGTAAGAAGACTGAACAGGCTCGTCCAAGATAAATGCAATGCGAGATTTTGCCGAGGGGTCTTTCTGGATACGGCGAGCTCTGTCTGATGCAGACGACCGGGTTTGAGTTCCACACTTCACGTCGATTAGGTTCCAATCCATGACAATGTGCTTTGGGTCACCTACCTGGGGCCCTTCCGGGGGTGGTGATCTTGACGACTTGATCGTGATGTGGGTTTCTAGGCTACGCAGCGCCTGAGAGACAGTTTCAGGATACCGCAGGTCGTTTTGCATCTTAGTAGTGGTTGTCCAAAAGTCAATAAATCTTTTAGCAATTGATACATGGGAAGATCCGAGTCCAGCACAGATGATATGTTCGAATCTGTGTAAAGCCGAGGCGTCGTGAGACAAAGCAACTTTCAAGATGTTTAAGACCGCCGACGAGAGTGCACGACACTAATCCAAGGTTAGAGAGTGTGTATAGACCCCTTGCTTCATGCACTTACTGCGGTAAGAACCCTACTTTCAACCCCACTTTCGAGGGTAAGCTTGCGTGCTTCATCTTTCAAATATAGAGAAAGGGGTTCCTGAAGCTTGTGAAGAAGTGTGGAACGGAACGTCGCAACACCCGATCCCAAGAAGGATACCAGGGATTCAATGAAGCTGGCGGTGTCATTGATTTCCGAGGGATTAAAGCTTTCGTATGCTTCTCGAAGAATTCGACACGCCAGTCCGATTAATTTATTAGGGAACAGCGGCTCATTCCCCTCGGAGAGGTGGCCATCGCTCTGCAATCCGTTTTCGTTCATCGTTTTGCTACCATGATCGAAAAAGGGGATTGAAAGGGAGTGATTGAAGAGCGACGCCGCAGGCAAACAGGTACTCTGAGCCTTGAGACTTGTCATAACCTCGGCGATAGGTTCCACCACCATTGTTACCATCGCTCGATCTCCTTTCTCGGTTCTAACGACACGAAGAAAGGCATCTATCAGTTGGTCCCAGACTTGGTAGACATTGGGGAACTTCAACCCCGTGGAGAGGACCTTGACAATATTCTCGTAGTCGCGAGACACGGACCCATCCCGCTCGCGCGCAGATTCCGATGGGAAGGAGCGTAAGGAATCTGCGGAGATCTGGGCGGTTGATTTCCAGACGATCTCAGCAAAATTGTGAACCCCGAAGTGGAATTCAGTCACATTTGGATACAGATCTGCACACTGTCGAAGGAGCTCAAGTCGAGACCCTCGGGTCACTTTTCCGTTACATGCTGCTTCGAGAGTGTCGTTTATCAAATGTAAATAGGATGAGGTTGGCTCCGAGATCCCGGAAACATCACTAATCAGGCGGAGAAAGTGTAGGATGGGGCTGTCGGGGTTGTTGTTCGTTCGCGAATGACGGTGTGTGGGTGTACTTGCGGTCTGATAAGTAGCATCAGCCGTCTTCAGTAGAAGTGTTTCCGTAAATGGGATACCTCCGAGGGCAACTATCATAACGGTAGAGAGAAAACGGAACCTTTCGAAAAATGTGTCCATTGCACCGTTTCCTACGACATTAAGTGACGATGGCCCTGTATTCCAGAGGCGCTGAAGGAGCCCAAGGACATGTGCGACGGCTTGCATTGATTCCGGTGACGGTGTTATCTCTTTGCTCGAGGCTAACGACAAAGCTCTAGACAAACTGACCCAAGCCGATGCAATATTCGATTTTTCAATATCGGCATCCCAAACCGATGACTTGAAAATGTCTTCGAAAACCTTCAAAACTGACGGGATCCTTGACCTCAACCACTTGCAGTCGAGAGAAGGCAGCTCTTCCGGGCCCAGTTTATTTGCGTCATTCACGCGGTTTTCCGACCATACTACAGCCTGTGAGCCCCATAGCATATGAGAAAGCACTTGAGCTATCCGGTCGCTTAAGCTCGGAACTGATGAGAAGATGTTTGAGGATGGCAATGCGATATACTCTTCCCATATGATGTCAAGCTGTTGGTGGGATGTAGAGGGTGAGCAAGCATAGTACAGGAGGTTATAATAGCTAGAGAGAGCCAGTTGGCTTGGCTGCGATCCCTGTTTCTCTGGCTTCTTTCGATCAAACTGGGACAGGATCGGCTTGCTTAGCATCTTTAAGAGGGATCGACTGGTCGTCTGACTAGGGTTCGCGACAAGAACGAATCGATTCCAGCCACCTATTGCTTGCTGTTTAACGGCGGAATCACTGCAATTGAAACATTTCTGAAGAACAAGGACCCATTTCTTGAAGTGTTCCCATTGTTCGATATTGAACCGTTTGTTTCTCAGCAGCAAGGTGATCACACCCCATATTTGGGGAACGTGGAGGCAGCTGTCTGTGTTTGCCATCATCCTTGTCAATCGTTCGCAGATTTCACTCGCCAGCTTTCTCTTTTCCTCCAGAGGTCGGTCGAAGATATCCCGAATCACTTTAGACGGCGTGGGATTTGGGCCAGCTGCTAGATAGGATTGAAGTCCCACGTATAGTGCCTTCGCTCTGATTTCCTTAAAATGATGAAGCAAACCAGAGATAAGATGGTCCATCCACAATGCCGACTGAGAGACGAATGTCGACTTGGATTGCTCAAGCACTCGCTCATATATGCTCAGTCGGTGGCCAACAATTGCGCTTCCTTTCACCCGATTTGTGAGCTCATGCAGTACGGTGAGCATGCGAATCGTCCTTGCAGTTGTCATTATTTTGGCGTGGAACCTTTGCGTCGACAGAACGGACATGTAGTGGGTAATAACAGATTTGGGAACCTTCACATCCTCTAGGCAGCTGATAGAGTGGTCAACAAGGAAAATCCGAAAGTCGTCGGATAGGTGTGTAGAGATCTGAGGATGCCACACAAGGAACACACATAGCTTCAGGGCTTGCCCAGAAAGGTTGGTATCCATAGGCCCGCCGTTTGTGAGATCCCTGCTAATATCCCGTTGGATGAATTGAGTGATCAATCCCAGCTTGCTCACAATTTCCTCCTCTCCGGGAAGTTCCTCGTATGCCCGCAATGCGCCGAGAAATTGCATATATGCATCTAACCTGGAGCTGGTTGACTCTCCAGCCAATTGCTGGGTAAGGGATTCTAAAAGCATTGCAAATGTCTCCGGTGTATAGGTTGTAGCATCTAGCGAATTCACGGGTCCGTTCGTAGTGGTTGACTTGAGGATCGACTTGGTAGGCTTGCATTCATTCGAAGGGGGGGGAACTTTCGATTTCGCGGTGGAATTGGTAAAGGTTGGAGGTTTGATGTAGTTCGTCCATGGCGAGAAGTTTACACGCTTGGATTGGCGACTCGATGGTACACCGGTGGACTCGTTAGCTAAAAATGGCGAGTCCCTTGGGGTCTGTAGCACAGCCGGGGGGCCTTCAGTTTGATCTTTCTCCGACAGCACACGGGGTGCAGTCCTCGGTGGAGTCGGCGGGCGAGCAGACAAAGGACCAAGAACTTCCACCATATTTCTTCTCACGATGTGAAGATAAGAAAAGGGAGGTTAACGGGCGATAGGACCATCGCGATACGGCCAGGGGATGAACTCAGGCCACACTGCTCATTTCCTGGCCTTCAGAATGGTGTCAATCAACAATCCGAAGCAAGCTGGAAGATATGAAAGCCCTTTCGAGACTCCAAAAGCGCCTAGTCAGGTCAGGACGCTGGGGGCACGCCAAGCCACGCAACCCAAAAAAGACGCGCTTGTGGCTAATTTCACGCGTAAAGTGGAAGTCAGGGCGCGTTTTGTGCCTGAGGCTGTAAGGCTGCAAGGCACCCAGGCACTCACTAAGGCTGCAAGGCTCAGCCTTTTTCAGACTGGCTGGTGGAGATGCCCAAGTGGCGGACTCCGACTCCGACTGGCCTCGGTGGGGTTCTTTTAGAATAAATAATAATGTCAAAGGATTATCAAGACAATGAACCGGGATGGGTTTCGACGGGGTATGGTAAACTTTCAAATACCCTTTTCCTTTCGTTATATTTTCTGCTTGTGTCTCCCTGTCTCCTCTTAGATTCCGATCTGTGTCTTTCTCCTTCCACCTCGACCTCACAGACCTAACTTCCAACGTCCGGGATAGCCTTACGAACCCCAGACCAGGTCGTGTTTAAAGTGCTGACTCTGGGCTATGACGAAAGAATTGGAACACATTAATAAGTTGGATAAGGAGGATTGAAATTTAGGAAATAAATTATGGCATCGCAGACTCTTCAAGGTCCAGGTATACAGATTCCTCTTTGACCTCAGTGTCCTTGACTTGCACTAACCTTGAAAATGATATGGATTCTACAGAGAAGCTGCATCAAGTTACCAAGCTTTTGGACTCTCTTGAACATGATTTGAGAGCCAATTCGCTCACTTCTGCCCGTAAGTGAAATGCGTACCAGATGGGGCGTCTTTTGCTAAACTCTTTGAAACGTGTCAGAGAAAACCCAGACGCTTTTGCAACTGAGACAATATGGCACCAGCCCGGATAATGCTGGTCCCATATATTCTAAAAGGGTATGTGTAATTCTTCATATAGCTTGAAAATCAGTTTTAACTTCTCAACAGGGACTGGAAATTCTCTCCAAATATGGTGTTGACGGGGGTACCCCTGATGTCCGCCGAGCAGCCCTTCGCTGTGTCGCGAATGCTCTGCTCCTTGATTCAAACATGCGCCAAATATTCGCAGATACAGGCCGTGGCGGTAGATTAGCTGAAATGCTTAAGGTACGAATCGGACTGTCCGTAACATCCCTCCAAGCTAACCGTCCAACCAGTGTGATTCCTCTGAGGATGAGATGGTAATCAGTCGCATTCTGTTTCTGTCTACGTATGACACTACAATGAATTTTGAGGATTTGATCAATAATCATTCATTGAGTGATAACGTCAACTATGTAGGCAGACTCGAAACATCGCAAATAAGACTGCCTTCGACTTACTGACCACATATACTAGCAAATTCTCCGCCACTCAAGGCAATTTCCAAAATCCGGAAAAAAGGCCCTGTCGCAAATTGATGAACTAGCTCTTATTGATACTCTGAAACTTGTATTCAATGTATCAAAGCTTTACGAGGACCTGGCTCCGACATTTTCGCCGTCTATCCCGCACATCTTCAAAATAATTAGCCGGATCAACATTCCAGGGAAGCCTCTGGATGGCCTACTTGGCGGCCTTCTTAACTGCCTGTCAACCCTTGATCTTGAAAACAAAAAAGGCAATCCTCTTGAAAGCAGCCCTCTGTTCCCGACTTTCAACCAAAACTGCAATGTCGATAAATTGATCAACATCCTTGATCAATCCGTTTCTCTCTATAGCCCCGCGGAGCTCGAAACAAAGGCGATTCCTCTGTTTCACTCACTCGTCATTATCCATGAGCTAGCACCGGATGGCCCACGAAAGTATATGCAATGGCTTCTCTTGCCAGAGGACGGTGACCGGAGCAGACCGATTGGACAATCTGATACGCTCTCCTCAAAACTGCTCAAACTCTCCACCATGCCGTATCCGAACCTAAAAGTCGCGATCTCTGAGCTTATGTTTGTACTCTCAGGAAAGAACGCCGAGAACTTGACAAAGAACATTGGTTATGGTTTTGCTGCTGGGCTACTTGCATCTCGTGGAATAGATATCCCACAGACAGCTGGGGAGGCATTTGCCACAAACTCTGGAGGACTTGACCCGGAACTCAACCCAATCACCGGACAACGATGGGATGCAGAGAAACAGGACACTGGACCGCCTATGACCAGGGAGGAGAAAGAGAGAGAAGCAGAGAGGCTCTTTGTGCTTTTCGAGAGGTATCATTCCGCATCCACATCTTTCCAGCTTGAAGAAATCCAGACTAATTCTGTTATATCAACAGGGCCAAGGCAAATGGCATTCTTGGGGTGGAGAACCCTGTAACACAGGCTCTTCGTGAAGGGCGATTCGAGGAGCTTCCAGACTCCGATGATAGTGACTGATATTTACTACTGGACTGTGTTTTATCCTAAGCATTAGCGTGCACATTTGGTTATACCTAGTATCTATTTCTACTTCCGAATTTGCAGATGGATCCCCATGGAAGCGTTTCGTTTGATTAGTAACCCTTCTAGAAATCACTGGAAGTCCGGTCAAAGTAGTGGAACGCCCGGGGCCATACGTATTTTCCTCAGTGCTTCCAATTTTCAGAGTAGTATTTGAGAAAAAGACGGGTGTATAATTTAACTGCAATATAGAAGAACTCCCCCGATGACGTACCTTGACTCGTGGAGCGGGGCTCTTGGGCGGCGGCGAAAATTCTTGGCAGAAAAAAAGAGCATCGCGGGGCTACAATTTCACTCTCGAAGTTCTTCTCGCTAGTGTTTAAATCGACGAGCGCGGTCTTTTTGTTAACCTCTTTTAACCTTCTCTGCAACCGCTCATACTAGAATTTCTTTATTACCATCCTATAGAAAGCACGCCAAAATGTCCAAGCCGTTTGACCCCGAGACGGCGGAGAACTTGGAGGATGTAGGTCCCCCGCTCCCACTTTGACTATAGAAGAGAATCGAAGGTGAATGCCCGGCTAACAAACAAATCAGATGGAGAAGCAGTTCGCCGTGAAGAGTTCGTGACCCATCGACTAAGTTATAGATTCCTTGACCTGACGTTTTGCAGCCGTGGAACACCTGATGACATACTGGTCGATTCTTGAGAAAGTGCGCGGCTCCGATCTTCGATTAACGAAAATGGACGACGAAATCTACGAGCATTTTAAGCAAGAATTCCCCGAATTTGACCCTGCCACGACAATTAATGAGGATTCGATGAAGAGCAAGGAGGGCAAGGAAAAGTGGCGCAAATGGATCACCCACTACGAGAAGAAGATCGCCGACTTCAACTTTGGAACGATGCTCCGCACAAACCCCCAGACGGAATATGAGCAAGACAATACGATCTTTGGTGAGTTTCCTGGCATGAATTAAATCTACTTTATACAGATTGTTGGGCTGACGAAGTTTCCTAGCCATGCGCATGCAGTTCTACGCCATTGAAATCGCAAGGTGGGTATCGTCGCAGTGTGATGCATTCACTTTCAAATGCTGATAAACTCTTTCTACAGAAACCGCGCCGGTCTGAATGATTGGATCTACGAGCGGGCGCAAGCGAAGAACTCAAACGCATAAATATACCTGAGTCGCACTCATATCCCCCGAGCCGAATCGATCGATCGCTAGCACAAGGGAATCGCAAGCTTGTATGCCTGGATTTCGAGGATATATTGTCCTGGATATTTCCAGTATAGCAAATTTATGCAGATTTGTGCAGTGGTTCTCGAGAGCCTACTTCATAGTCCTAGGGCATGCTAAAATTGGTGGCCACCTTATGCACATGCACGGTATGTCCGTGTCTTTCCTAGGCGAGGTTCCGGAGTTAAAATATGTATATAAACAGTGGGCGGGTTCTGGACTTCTCCTCAGGTACTTGATTGGAATTTATTGGCGAATGAAATGACAGCGCATGTTTACTCTCCTTGTAGATTCAAGAACAATACTGGCTGTCAGCCATTCACTTCTTTATCCGTAACACTTCTTCAATATAACCGCATTTGGATAAAAGAAACGAATTAAAAGAGAAATATCCCTGCATCTCTTATGCTCAAGCTCAGGTCAAGGCCAAGTGCAGGGCGCAGGCCTTTTCTCTTTCTTGTTGTGCGCCTCATGTATACTTCTTTCATTGTTTGTCTTTCTTTGAGGCAGTTCAGCTCGCTATCACTCACCCCACATAACCATCCCATCAAAACCTTCCAAGAGGCCCATTGGTGTGTGGAAAGACCACCATGGGCTACCAGCGAGGAAACAATCATGGCAATTTTCTCCTGTCGCTTGCCACGTCCGGCTTGGATGTCGCTGTTTGACTTCACGACAGGCAAAAACATCCCAACTTTAGGTCTAGGAGTCGCCTTTGCTCTACTTGCCGGACTGACTACTCCTGCTTTCTCTATTCTCCTCGGTGAAATATTCAATGCCTTCACAAAGTTTGGGGGTGGGGAAATTTCTGGCGAAGCTCTCATCCAGAAAGTATCCACGTTCTGCCTTGGGCTTGTCGGATTAGGTGTTGCTGGTTGGATTTGTAGCGGGCTGTATTCCATTCTTTTTTTGATTTTTGGTGAACTGCAGGCTGCGAATGTCCGCAACAAGCTTTTCGAAGACCTATTGAGAAAGGACCAGCAATGGTTCGAGACACAAGAAGATGGAGTCCGGACTTTCCTGTCATGCCTGCAAACGTGAGTTTGACCAGCCTCATATTATCTGCTCGGGCTAACGAGATTTCTACAGTCAGGTTCAGGAGTTACAGATGGCTACCTCACACCCACTTGGACTTGTTTTACAATACTCCTTCCGAACACTCGCCTCGCTTGGACTCGCATTTTACACGTCTTGGAATCTCTCACTGGTTATTCTTGCCGCAATACCTGTCTTTTCGGCCATAGCGTCATTTCTCTCGTCAAAAATGGGGGCAAGTATCGAGGAACAAAAGACTGAACTGAAACGTGCGTCAAAGGTTGTCAATAATGCCGCTATCTCGATAGACGCTGTGAAGTGTTCAAATGCACAGAGCTTTGAGCTTCGGAGTTTTGATACCAGAATCAACAAAGCAGCATCTCATTTTCTTCGACAAGCGCGCTTAAGCTCGCTTCAGATAGCTCTTTCACGGTTTATGATGTTCGGCATGTTTGTTCAAGGGTTTTGGTATGGTAGCACGCTGGTGAATTCGGGGCGACTGTCCGCAGGAGATGTGTTGAGGACATTTTGGGCCTGTTCATCAGCTGCCCAATCTATCGAGCTTTTGTTGCCTCAGATGATTGTGCTAGAAAAGGGAAAAGTTGCCACATCTGCTTTGCAAAAGGTTCTGAAAGATCGGAGGAACGACAATGTCTCGAAAGAAATGCAGGGAGCTCTTTATCCAATACACTGCGAAGGCGACATTGAAGTGAGCAATGTAAGTCATACAGCGTACCCCCAAATACTTAATGCTTTCCTAACTTAGGCTGTCTCAGGTATCGTTCTGCTACTCATCTCAACCCAACAGACAAATTCTGGATTCGACTAGCTTCTTTTTTCCAGCCGGATCAACAACCTTTGTCATTGGTGAGAGTGGTTCCGGTAAAAGCACACTTGGACAGCTGCTCGCACGATTCTATTTGCCAACATCCGGAGAAATCTCCATTGATGGCATTCCCATAGAGACACTGAGCACTAGCTGGATTCGAAATAACATCACACTAGTTGAGCAAGGGAGTATTCTCTTTAATGAATCGATTTTGAAAAATATCGCTTTCGGTTGCCGTGACTACGAAAACATTCGAAAGACGGATGTCTTGAATTGTATTGACCTAGCAATGCTCCAAAGCACAATTGACAATCTACCTGATGGGATCGAAACTTGTGTTGGTGATGGAGGCAATTTTCTCAGTGGTGGACAGAGACAGAGAGTTGCAATCGCAAGAGCACGATTGCGAGACACGCCAATCCTGATTATGGATGAACCTACCAGTGCTCTGGACGGCAAAAACTGCGTTGCGGTGATAAATTCGATTAGAGAATGGCGCCAGGGGCGAACGACCATCATTGTAACCCACGACATGTCTCAAATTAGGGATAATGATTTCGTGTACATCCTGGACAAGGGCTCAGTCACTCAAGCCGGATATAACCACGAGCTCAAAGTCGATCAAATAGATGGGAGAATATCCTATATGAGTATCAATGATTTATCTAGCGGGGCTATAGACACTGACAGCGACAACGAGCTTGCCGGGATAAATGAACCACCATCTAAGACGCTATCAACAACTTTCCTTCCCAATCGTTACGGTAAACGTACAGGCATGTTGTTCAGAGATACTTATATGAGATCACCAGCGGCACTCTACTCTTCTGCCACATTCAATATCCCCATGGATGAGCTTAGCTATATTCAAACCAAGGACTCATCTAGGAATCCTCAACAATTCCAGGATGACCAATCTGAAAAATCAGATAACCAACACTTAATCAAGCATCGGGGCAAGAGAAATACAGACCACGACCAATTATCGAAGCATCACCATATACCGCTCCACCGAGCAATGCAAACCCTACTACCAAGCCTTACCTCTAAGCAAAAATTGCTCCTTCTTCTTGGGTGTTTATGTGCCTTGGCTCATTCGACCGCAACCCCCTTGTTTTCCTACTTTCTATCACGTCTGCTCGAAAGCTTCTACAACAATGGCTCTAGCGGTATGCAATGGGCTTTGGCTGTACTAGGAGTTGCAGTGTGCGACGCGTGCGTCTCTTTCTCCATGTATTTTTTGCTGGAATTGTGCGGTCAGGCATGGGTGGATCGTCTACGCAAAAGAGCGTTCCAACGAGTTCTAGATCAGGATCGAGCATGGTTTTCTGATGAACGGAACAGCCCTACTCATCTCAGCACTTGCCTTTATGAGAGTGGAGAGGAAGTACGGAACCTTGTTGGGCGTTTTGGCGGTTTCATCCTGATCGCCGTCTTCGTTACTCTTCTAGCTATCATCTGGAGTGTAGTTGTTTGCTGGAGACTAACCTTGGTCGCACTGGCTTGCGGGCCGGTCATTTATGCGATCATGAGAGGATTCGAAAGGACCAGCGGAGTATGGGACCGAAGATGTCTCGAGGCCAGAACAGCCATCTCCGGCATCTTTGTGGAGACCTTTGCGGAGATACGTACAGTAAGGGTTTTGACGCTCGAGTCATACTTTCATCGAAAGTTTCTCAAGGCTGCATTGAGATGCATGGCGATGGGGATAAGGAAGGCCGCATATGTCGGGCTGCTCTTTGGTCTTGCTGAGTGCACGATTATATTTGTTAGTGGTGAGTTGTGCTTCCCTCTCTCCGACTCGTAGCTAGCGCTGACGAAAATATACAGCGTTAATATTCTACTATGGAGCCACCCTCGTATCATCCGAAGTCTCCACTGTTCAAAATGTCATGATGGTATTCTCAGTTCTCCTCTTCAGCATTGGCTACGCAAGCTCCGTTGTGTCCTGCAGTGAGTATCTGCGTCCATACGCCCTCCCAAAATGCATAACTAATTTGGCATAGTCCCCCAAATCAGCACTTCCCGGGAAATGGCAAGCCAACTTCTACGCCTTGCTAATCTCCCGGAACATGCTTCACACGAGCATCTCGGAGGTCTAGTCGTCTCACGAGCCGCTCCAGTGAAAATCACCAAGTTAAACTTTCGGTACCCATCCCGCCCAGATGCTCTTGCGTTGAGAAACATATCCATCAATATCCCAGAAGGGGCCTGCACAGCTCTTGTAGGCCTATCCGGGTCGGGAAAATCGACCATCGCATCGTTGCTTTTGTCTCTTTACGATGCACAACCCTCAACAATCTTCCTAGGAGGTGTTGATATTCGAGATCTACACAAACCCTCACTCCGGTCTCTAGTGTCCATAGTGTCCCAGCAACCGTCCATCTTTCCCGGAACGATTTACGCGAACATTGCTTACGGGCTGAAACATGAATCCCCCTTGAGTAGCCTACATAACGTACATACCGCAGCAAAGGCGGCAGTGATTGATGAATTCATCGAGTCACTCCCCAGAGGATACTTTACGCTTATTGGTGACGGAGGGGTCGGCATCTCTGGTGGACAAGCGCAGCGCCTAATGATAGCCCGGGCTCTGGCGCGGCAGCCGCAGATCTTAATTCTGGATGAAGCGACTTCTAGTCTTGACCCAGCTAGCGCTGGGAAAGTCAAGGAAACCGTACAGAGCCTAGTCGCATCTCGCTTGGGGCTTACAGTGCTTATCATCACGCACGCAAAGGAGATGATGAAGATTGCAGACAACGTAATAGTCTTGGAACAGGGCAGCGTCATCGAAAACGGGTCATATGAAACACTTCTCAAAAAGCCAAATGGGAGATTGAAGGACCTTGTCAGAAAACAGACCACAGATGAAGGCCGATAAAAACCATATTGAGGAAATTGTTAATGTTCTCAAGTCACTCGAACGAAACCTTCGCAAACTGACGATTGAAAAAGTCCAACGCCTGCTCCTCGGATTCAACAGCCTGTCGTTCCACGTTGTCAACCTGTATATCGGCCCTCACGCAGAATCCATGCCCAGCCCCATAGTATACCTTCACCTCGCCTTCCTTACCCTCCATAGCCTTCTGGACCTGTTCAATCTGGGGTAGCGGGAGGGCCCTGTCTAGCTCACCCAGCGCAAAGGAGACGGGAATCGTAATCTTCTCGATATCCTCCGGGATCTTCAAAAGGCTAGGGTGGCCCGTGAAACCGGCATTGATCAATGTCTTGCCGTTGACCTCTGTCCCACTAGCTAGGGTCAGGGTGTGCTTGCCACCCCAGCAAAACCCGGCAGCACCGATAGGAAGCTGCGCGCCTTCGTTTCGGCGGAGGGAGATGAAGAACGACTCGACAATAGGCCAGGATTTGCCGATGCGGTTGTAGTAAACAAACGGTGTCATTGAGTATATGAGACAGGCGATCTGGTATCTATTTGGCATAAAGGTGAAGTAGCAGTTTGTTAGCTAGTTGACTTGTCGTCGATGAAGATGACCTCTTAGTCTAAAAATCTCATTTCCCCTTCTTTCTTTCTTCTTCTTCCTCTTCTTTCCTTCACCGTTATCTTTTCAAAGGGCAGCCCGGGAGAACCTACGGTTTAGCCAAGAGATCCCAAATAGTGTTGAGTTTAGTGGCAGAACGTATAGTGTCCAGCGCCCATGCCGGGAAGGCATTTCCTAAGTCAAGAAATAAGTATCATAATCTTATTTCATATCTCAAAAATTCCCCTGTCTTTTATCTAAACGTTTATTCCCACGCTCGCATTCAATTTTAAGAAAAGAAAAAAAGAAAAGAGAAGAGTAAGTACCACGCATAAAATCCGGCAAGTAAACCTGATACTTCCCCTTCTCGGCATACGCATCCGCCAGAAGACGATTATTGACGAACTCCCACCCAAAAGCGTCTGGGATGATAACCACGATGCCGCGAACTGCGTCGCCTGAGGCCGGCCCAGCGACGTAGGTTTGCAGGCCGTGGATGGTCCTAACTTGGCCCTTGGGGGTGCCTTCGTGCACGTGGCCGGTAAAGCAGTCGGGGCAGGACATTGCTTCTATTCTTTATTCCTCAGGGGAGTATCGGGAGGAAAGGGTGAGCTATGTTGTGAGTAAAGATAAGAAGACGGAAGGGTGATGGGACGGTCAGTGGAGTTTATATACTCGGTTATTTTATCCCCGTTTTTTAACTCCGGGTGGTTGGAGGGAATCCTGCGCGGGATGAAGTGCGTATTGACAGGGTTGAATTCAAAGAAGTTTGGTTTGGAAACAACTTTTTGGGTGAGCTCGGAGATTTAGATGTTGAGAGGCACCTGTGGACGCAGAGCACATACCAGCCCCGCGCCTTCATTGGACGGTCCTGGAGTTATGAAGACATGAGGTAAGCTGCACTGTCAATGATCATAAAAGCTGGACTAGCGGAGGCCAAGAATAATGCTCAAGCCCAGAGTACACGCGAAGTTCTAAAAATACACCAGGTTCAAAACCGACGGTATCATCCTCGGAGTCCACGGACGAACGATCTTGATCAAAAAAAATTTTGTACTCAGTAAAACGTTCTGTGAGTTTTGAGATATTAATTCTCTCAGTCCAGGGAAAAAGAAGAGGAAAGGAAAGTCGGAAAGGAACGCGTGCACCAGCCTTCCTGACAGCAGTCCAGCCACCGACGGTGCAGATCAGCACCAATGACTTTCTAAGTTGGGTCAAGACCCGAGACTCAATAAATCATGGGGGAAAGGGTGATTGATTGAGTTAGTGACTTTGTCGTAGTTAGTTCCTTGTGTCCTCGTTCTCGACTTGGCTGCAGATTGGACGCCTCGCGCCCGTGATGGTGCCCTTCATGATGGTGTTGTGTTCTCCCCCTGTCCTACTTGGATGGTGAATAAAATCAACCTCCTCGCGACCTTTGTCCCAATTCCCTCAGTAATCCTTATTGATAAATCTGCGATAACTGGAATCTAATTTGCTGCAATTTACTCATCACTTGCCGTTAAACGTCAGATTGACCCACGCCCAGACCAGCCTCTCTCTCGTACTCAATTTATCTCATCCGCCATTCCCGTTTCCAACCAAGCAGGCCACCGTATTCTTCTTTTCTTACCCGTTTTCTCCTCGGCTGAACAGAGTCAACAGAGCAATAACCCCCGGGACTATTGCGTTGTTAGAGAGTTGTGCCTCCGACAGTCCTACATGATCTCCAATTAAGGATATTCTGGGCTCTTGCTGCCTCTCTTTCTGTCACCCTTCATCGATTCCCCGTCCACCATGCTGCTCCCGCCTCAATACCGACAGCTGAACTCCCGTCAGACTCACCACAACGGCTCTGATCCCAGCGACAATAATCACAATGACAACCCGGGTGATGATAAACAGGGGGGCACAAATACCGTCTTCGTTATCGTGAGTTACACCTGTGATGTGTTTAGGCGCTATCCCGTGCTCTTTCCCCTACCGTATCTGGAGCTAACGGAGTGGTGGAATCCGGTTACAGCTTGCGTCCAGCCTTGTCGCCCTCATAGTGTTCATTGTGATGTTCTACTTCACATTGCGCACCCTCCGACGATTAAATTGCCGCCCGAAGTTTATTCCTGGGAAATATCTGAAAGAAAAATGGAAACGGTGGAACGTTGGGGCCTCGTATGGACAAGTCTCGGATGGATCATCAATACACCAGGGCGGAAACTCCTCCAGCGACCAGCCCGCTGGGGGCGGGTCACAGATGAATACAACCAACACCGTGCGTCGCGACACCTCGGTCCGCTCCGTCATCACGCTCCCACCTTACTCATACACCCCGAAACCGACGGAACAGGTCATCGCGCGTGAGGGAGAACGGGAAGGGATGGACGTCGTGGTCGAATTCCCCGAAACAGCCGAGGAAGAGGAGAACCGCCGTGAAGATTTAATGGAAGGCCTGTACCAGATCCGTCTACAGCGGCGACAGGAGATAGCCGAGCGTGAGGCACGGCGCCAGGAACGCCGTGAGGCGCGTGAACGTGGTGACTTTATCAGACTTGAAGAACTTCGTGCGGAGGGCAGAGCCCGCGCGAGGAGTCGTTCATCTACGAATGGCACCAATACAAGTAACTCGGTAGCTCTCGCACTAGCAGAACACCAGAGCCGTGGCCGTGAACGGCGGATCTCCAGCGTCAGCTACGCGGAACTAGGTTATGTTCGACATGATGGCTCCCGTGTTCGAGAAAGGTCGCGCGATTCGGATTCCCGGCCCTTGTTACCAAACGCTGCTGCCATGAGTGGCGATGGGCCCGATCGTTCATCTGGGCTTATAAGTGTTCATTCTCGGGGTGAATCCTACTCCTCCACTCTATCTCTCGTGACGGGCAATTCCGACCAGGATAGCTTGACTCCTGTGAACTCACACGATCCTTCCACCCCATCAATAGCTGTTTCGAATTCCGCTCCCGAGGACAGTGACGTCGGTGCTCAGGCTATTCCTCCACCAGATTATGACCACTTAGACTGGGGAGAAGCGCCTCCCTACGAACCTGCAACTGCTGGCGCTAACGATGACGCGCCTCGATTGCGTGAGCTCACCCCTCTGCCTACAATCACAATAGATGTCGCCAGCCCCGTCAGCAACACTCCGACTACACCCACGAATCCCATTGCTCAGGAATTGCCGCTGCACCAGGCCGAAGCTACTTCAAATACGCACAGTAATACGACAACAGCCTCATCAGCATCAACATAGCAATAGCCACCTAACACGTTTCGCAGCCTCATTTTCCTATCCACTAATTCAGCATTCAAATACCTTACGAGCATGACGTCTTACGACCCCCGAGCATCTTCCTCATTATATTTACCTTTTTTTTTTTGTAATTTTTGGCTTCTATGTATTCATTACATCTCTTTTTCCTGGATTTGCGTTAGGTTTAGCTAGCAAGGCGTTCAGGAAAGTCACCATATTGGGTGTCTTTGGAGGTCCGTTTTTTCAATGTTCTTTTGACATGGACGTGTAAAAAGGGAGGTAATTAGTCTTTGGGCTCAGTTGCACATATATACGAGATTCAGAATAGCAGTTAATTAGAAGAGCCAATTCTGAAATGTCTTTTCTTTTTCCTCGATCAGTCGAAAGGTATCTTTACTTTCCCATCCCCACGTTTTGTACGACTTAAACCCCTAGTCAGGTGGGAGCCGGATAGTAAATTGGATACGGGTTTATAATTTGTTAGTAGTAGCATTGTATTAGACTAGATAGTTTAAGTATTGGCTAGAGCTTAGGCTCTAAATGTTTAGTTGTATACTAGGTGCAATTCTAGAGGAATACCACCATATATATATATAGTCGTGACTGAGTCCTCTGTTGAAGTATTATTACTCTAAGTGATAGGTTGCTTGCAAAGAAAGCAGCTTCCTGTCATGAAGAGGTGTCCAGAATCCAGGAGGACTACCTTCAACTTAAAGTTCTTTATATATTTCATGTATTTAGGGGGAGACATTTCCCCATGATAGACTTTTTATCAACCTATCTCAACTGATCTGTGGTCCTACATTATTGTCTCTCTAGATACTCCACCTAATCCATCCCAGTAGTCACAAAGACGCCAATCTCTGATTTCACTAGCAATAAATGCTTATAATTTTTTTTCTTTTAGAAATCTCTGACATAAACTAGTACTTAATAAATCTTCATCAACAGGTCACTTAGGAGTTTAAGATTCCTGTTTGATAATAATCATTGCTCGTAAAATTATGTCTTAATCTATGAATTTGATTCCAGTTGCTGTGCTGCAGTTACCTCACCAGGGGACAGCGAGGAAGCCGTGTAGAAACTATGGCGGACGATCGTTTGTCGAGAGGAAAGTCATCGGTGCGTTCCACGCAAGTAGCCTTTCATTCTCCCAAATAGCGTATGCCCATTCCCAACGCCACGCATCATGGCCGGCCTCATACATCTTGTCGTAGATATTATTCCATTCTTCCGTAATCCCTTCAAGCTAGATCCCTTCCTAGGCTATATTAGGCCGTTTTGTATCTGGCAGGGTCGCCAGAAAAGCTTTAAGTCCATCGAGGTCCAGGCCAAAATTGAAGCGATCCGCGGGGTAAAGCAGGGGCAATTGCTCATCAGGTGATCGTGGAGAGAAGTTGGAGAAAGTAGAAACGTTAAACGCTCTATTAGCGAGCACGATGTTTCGTCGAGCCATATAATCGTTCGCTTTCAGAAGTTTATAGAGAAACATTGGGCCAATAGAGGCCAGGGTTTCCCGAACACTGAACTCGCCGATGGAAAGATCATCACAGTCAAGTACTGAACAGCTCGGAAGGATACCCAAATTTTTTGGGAGACCACTTATCAAACCATTGCCATACTGTAGTAGGTCCTGTGCAATTTCGTGATAAATATCGCGATTTCTATCATGGACATGTTGCCAGATGCAGCCAAATTCTTCAACCTCCCAAGGCGACAGTGGGCCAAAACACATTCGCCACGCCTCCTCCTGGCCAAAATTTTTGTCCCACTCAAGATAGGGCTTATATTCACCACTATCTACAAGATTCTCGCCAGTACCAAAAATATTGCAATATGTCTGGAGCCGGTAGAATGCTCGGAAGAAGCGTGTTTTCTCAGTTCTTGAGAGCTTCAGAGGCAGGATCTCACTGTTCCATTTCTCAAGGTCCATCCACGGTGGGCACAATGCGGTCTGGCAGTAATCATCTAGAAGAAATACTGCAATATGCTGCAGCTTAAATAGTCGAAGAATTTCGTCGATATCGGTCGGCTCATCCGGAAGAGGAGTCGTTCTTCCCGATAGGGTCCTTAAATGGCGGATTTCTTGACTCCGGCGTCGGCTATCCAAGAGGGCAATGATTTTTTCTCGATTTGACGCTGTATCAGCGTGGAGCCCCTCGGAGCGAACCGCGGCTATTGCTTCAGAAATCTCCACGAGCCCATCGTACCGGGCGAGCAAAACGTTCCGAAGAGCCTCCTGGCGGACCAGGAGATACGCCTGATGGTAAGCAGGTGACGAATACACTATCGAGCGAAGAGAATAGATATCAGACAAATTCAATAGAATTTGCATGCGCAGCTCGACTGGTAAGTTTTCTAAAGTTGATTTATCCTTCTCCGGGGTCAGTTTCCGTGTTCTTGAGAGAGGGGTGGTTGCACTTACCATTACCATGCTGGTTGCGCGAGATCTTGTCTCTGCAAGGTTTGCCGAAGGACGAGATGATGTGGGTGGGAGAGCTGGCTTATCATGATTTATTCACCCATCTACTTCCTGAGAGTGGCCTTTGTCTGTCTTGTGAACTCGAGCAGTCAAAGCACGCAGCGAGATCACCGGGTTGGTGGATTCCGTCTCATGTTCGTTAACTAAGTTTGATATCTCTCCCCTGTCTATCTTTAGGTAGCGCCCAAGCTAGTGTGTGCAACAAGTATTCAACTACGCGCCAACTTCAAAGGATCAATATTCAAGCCCTATCTATCTCCAATACTTATGCGCTTTGGAGTTTCTCTCATGATGATTGGGGCCGTTGGCTGAAATTCTACCTAAGCGCGCAGGCTGACCCGCAAATCTATACAGGGCCGTCTGCTAGTATGGACAAATGAGCCATATTCCCTACATGTTTACGTCAACCTTCTGCTAACGACGAGACCCTAGGGAAGCAGCCGCCCGGACCGGCTTCGACTATAAATATCCGTACGCGTATGATACCTTGGAAAGCAAGCACAGCCATACAATAACAACTCGTGACGCACTCAACGGAGCTCGGGTTTATCGCAAGAAGCTAGATAAGGTTGAGAGGAAACTGAGGACGTTTCCTCATGCCTAGGGCCGTCGAGTATCCCTTTGAAATTCACTAGGTCCCATATTAAAGAGCCTTTTCTTTTTCATTTTGAAATGTCTTTTACGCTGGGCTGAGTTATAACGCATTTTCTTCTTTTCTGTCAACCTGAGATCTAGCATGTATTCCCATTACTCTGCACTAAGCATGTCATTGGCAGCTTTTTGTGGTCTAGTGGTATTTTTACGTCGACATTTTCTTTGTCAGTTAGCTAGTTCCTGAATTGTTCTCTGACCCCGCCAAGTATTGTGAGGTTCGAGTCGTATGCTGTTGGTTAATACTATTTATGGCTCGAGGACTTGTCCATAATGATGATATATTTAGCATAGTAGCGTTATAGCTCTTGATCTTGTCTGTTTACGAAGAATTGTATAGATGTTGATTAAAGTCGTTGGCACTTGGCACTTGGAGTGGGCGGTCAACGCTAAGCCCAAAGGAAACCTGAGTAAACAAAGGCAGCCAAAAGTCCCCCAAATTCAACAATCGAAACCCAGCCTCCCCCATTATTAAAATCATGCCGAGAATTTGACGCTTCTCATTGAAATTTCTCCCAGAAGCAGTCGTGCAGGCGTACAAGTGCACTATCTCCGACCATACGCTGCATTCCTTAATTCATTCCGACCTGATTGTACTGCTCGTGCCACGTCCCATTGTGGTTTCCTGTTACTGCCGGGAAGTCGTGGGCTCTGACGACGCGCGCTCCCATCTAAACATTCCCTCTGTTTTGCCCACCCAGACAACACCACATCCGACAACGTCTGGAGTAAAAAAGTGGTGGCAAATCAGGAGCCGGACGTGATACTTGCTGATAACTTCTTTTTTTCTTTCTTAAATCCCTAATTCGCGTCGGTCTCCATCACCATGTCGCGAGAGCATACGGCCAACAGCTTCGCGTCCTTCGGCTCAGACTTTGACCCAGAACACGAAGCGATCGCATCTACGAGAGAATTTGACGATAGTCCTAAACTCCCTACGATGAAAAACACCGGAAAGCAGCGCCTGGAACAAGTAGAGGAGGAGGATGAGCCAGATTACGTCTTCAACACCTCTACATTCGAACAATACCTGCCGAACTTCTCGCCGATTGGAACCTCGGAGGAAGAAGGAGATAACGATCTTGATGATAATGATATTTCGATTGAGGCTGGGCGCGGACCTTTGAATCCCGCGCGTCGTTTGGACGACTCGCGAAACTCTTACATGAGCATCGAGAATAGCATTCGATCGTCATCTCCCGCTGTTCGACTCGACTATCCTACATCCAACACCCCTCAGAAACCAATCATGCGTCACACTTCTAAGCGAGCAGTTAGCGAAAACCTCCGCAAGGACGCACAGCTAAGACGCGCGAGTCTTGCTGCCCACAAAGAGAACGTCGACCCCAACCCCCCCTCTAAGTCTGCCCGGAGGGATCAGCGACGGACACTCTCTGAGATGCACGCCAAGGTCCGTGATTCTTATGAGGGCTCGTTTCTTGAGGATGAGCGGCCCCAGGTGGCTGCCAATACCTCACGATCAACGCGTTTCGGAAACACGAATCTCTCACACCAGATCGCTGATGCCGTGGAGAGAGCTTCACAGGACGCCTATGCGAAGGAAATCCGTCGAGCAAAGAGCCGTTCTACCACTAATCCAGCGGGCGACACAGGCACACAGCAGTCTTTCCTCCTCCCAGACTTACCCAACCTGTCAGAGTTGGTCTCAGGTGTCTATGAAGATGGCACGCCCGTGTATACAAAACAAAGCCGAACGCGCACAACGCGATTTGTTTCTCCTCCACATGACGCTACCGACGCATCTCTTAGCCGCGAGCATATCCCCCTCGATGCAATCCCAATCCCAGAGGATGAAAAGGCTCTTTTCGTATCACTCCGACTACTCCAGGATAAGGTTTCTGAGTTGGAGAGAGCCAAGGCTGATGCTGAAAGGAAGATTGAAGATATGAAGCAAGAAAATGCGTTGTTGAAATCTGGAAAGCCTCGACAGAAGGAGAAGGGAAGCCGTAGCAAATACTACGAGCCCAACCAGGATGAGTACAAGAGAGATCGTCTTGCAAATGAAAACCAGAGTGAGTAAAATTGAGGAGCAAGTTGTTGATTTTGCACTAACGTTGTTTCCAGAACTAGAAGCTACCAACTTAGCTTTGCAAAATAAGCTGGATCTTCTCGAAAGGAAAGCGGATATCCAGGAAGCGGCGTTGAAAAAGCTCAATCGTGAGCGAGACATGGCAGTCTCTCAGCTCGGAGTAGCTTACCTTGAGTCACAAGACCTTAAGAGTGAAAACGAAACCCTGCGGCAGGAGATCATAGAGTTAAAAGCCCAGTTTGCAAGGCTGTTCCCTTCTGCTACGAAGGATCACGAGGATACCCTTCAGTCTAGGCAAACTACCGAAAGCGAAGCTAGTGTCGAAGATAGCCAGCTTGATACACGTCGCAGCGCGAGCAAAGAGGTTACTACTAAGAGCACACGTTCGAGGTCGAAGTCTGCCCGTCGAGAGGACTCCCGTGCTAAGGTTTCGAGTCAGGTTGACAAGGAAATTTCGCGTCTCGAGAAGGAGCGGGCAGAGGAAGCGCTGTTTTCGATAGACTTGCCTCGTGTTAGGGAATCTTCTAGCTCCAAGAAAGAGAGATCGGGCACACGATCACGGATCAATAGCGCGCAAGTAAAAAAGCAGCCAAATACCGGCAAACAGCGCGTCAAACGGGTTATTGTGGAAGAAATTGACGTTACTGAGCCCCTTGAATCAACTGCCGAGGCGACAGGAAACACCAGGAAATCGTCTCTCACCGATCAGGACTTGACTTTACTGAGTTTCATCGACGAACGTGAAATTGCTCAACTGCGGAAGACGCTCGAGGAAGAACGACTTGCACGGAAACGCCGACAATCGAACCCTCTTCTTGATTCCAATACTACCGAGACTGATAATATTACCCGTCAGAGTGCGTTGAAGCCTGCTCCCCGAAAGTCCTCTTTAAAAGACGCCAAGGGGCTGACGCCTAGGCCTGCTTCCGCCTTAGGAGATCTGACTACTACTTCTCGAGTCAGTGTTGGCGAAGCGGAGAGTAGTCTGTCAGTGCCCATCGAACGGCCCAGGCGACACTCAGACCATTCAGTCGCCCCGGTAGCCCAGCGTCGCCGGCGTCGAATCACCGAAGAGGTGACATCCGCCTTCATTCTTCCAGACATCACATTCAAGCACATTGAATTAGCTGGCAATTTGAACAAAATGCCAGAGACCGCACAGCGAGCCCTGGACCGCGCCACGCAGCACAATGGCAAAAACTGCACGGTATGCAAACGATCCATCCCGGGCGACCCATGTGACCACACTCGAGAGAGCGTGAAGATTCCGAAGCCGATTCCCGTTTCGGAAAGAATGCCCGAACCGTCCGTCTACAATGAGGACCCTACTTTGCGTCCTGCCCAACCGCCGGCAGTTGCTCTTGCTACAGTTCTTAAGGCATTAGAAGACGAGCTATCCCACCTGAAGATGCAGCTTGTCACCTTCCAAGGTGCATACAACAAGTTGGATGCATCGCTCAGTAAGCGCCAGAGAAAAACTCTCGGGGAGAAGATTGAGAAACTTTTGAAGGACATTGATATGAAAGCGGATCAGATTTACGCCCTCTACGATGTTCTCGAAGGCCAGAAGCACAGCGGACACGAGATGACTGAGCAGGAGATGGAGGTCACTCTGCAGTCAATTGGAATTGATACGGGTGCGGGGCGAGGCGCGGATGTGACGGCGACAACGGATAAATCCTCCGTCAAGAACACAGACTACGGCGTCGAGGACGATGATGAGGAACTGCCATGGGAGGGGATCGAGAGCACGATGGAGATGACTGGGGGTAGTCGACAGAACTAAGCGATATTCTGCTTTTTCTTCTTCTTTTTTTGCCCATATGGGATTTGTGTTTATGTGCCTTGTTGTTTGACAGAGAGCATTGGTTTCTATTCTCGCCCAATTGGTTTTGCTATCTGGAAGGAGTTCTGGCTGCACACTACTCTCATTGTTGATATGGATCGGGGTTTGTTGATTTGCGCTTCGGATTTAGTTTCTGCGTGCGATGGCGTCACTATGTTTCCATGTAGCACCATCGACCAGTCAAGCCATGCCCTTCAATTGATTGTCTCTCTTATCATTGTGTATCAAGCCTGGGGTTGCTTTTTCCTCCCCTTGCTTTAAAATCACGGAACACTTGGATGTCACTTTCACTGTGACTGGTGGTTCGCTCAGCCAGCCCAGTTGCATTGTTGATCCCGATCCCGGAACCGGCATAGCGTGCCTGACCCAAACGGGAACTCCGTCACGCTTCAACCCAAGACCCAGTTCTCCAGCCGACCCAGACTTTTCCTTCGCCTGCTTTTAGTTCGGTTCCTGGTGCCGCCACCCCCAATTCTCAACTCGACTCTCTTGCTCACTCTTTTCCCTCTTTCCTCTCCTTTCCAAATATTCTTTGCTTTAATTGTCAAAATATCTCATCATTCCGAAGGCAATATCCAGGTATTGATGGGCTCCCGCCAACATCATGACAACCACTCTCACCGCGCCGACGATGTAGATCATAGTTCGTCAGCTGAGGCCCCTGGCGCCACCACTCTTTTGCGCAACAGCCCAGGATTATCCGATCCCCAACCCCGTCAAAATTATGATCGCAACGACCACAACGACGATAATGAAAGCGTTCGCACCGCAATCCATGACGATGATTCACCTCGGCTCCGCCTCCTTGAGCCCTCACCCATGATCACCGACCGACGATTATCACTCGACAGCAACGGGAGCGGCACATGTGGCGACGAAGATGACCCCGTCGGACCTCCCCCCGACGAGAAACAAGTGACATGGTTTTCCCTCCCTAAGAAAAGCCAGCTCGCTATCCTGACTATTGCACGTCTCTCGGAGCCTCTCACGCAGACCTCTCTTCAGGCGTATCTGTTTTACCAGCTCAGGTCGTTTGATCCGTCGCTGCCCGATTCAACGATCTCGACCCAGGCGGGTATATTGCAGGGTAGTTTTACTGCCGCGCAATTTGTAACTGCGGTATTCTGGGGAAGGCTCGCTGATGCGGAATGGATGGGTCGAAAGAGAGTCCTTCTGATCGGGCAGCTGGGAACGTGTATATCGTGTCTTGGGTTTGGGTTTTCGCGGTCATTTGTAGTCGCGGCAGTGTTTCGGACTTTTGGCGGGGCGCTGAATAGCAATGTTGGGGTGATGAGGACGATGATCTCGGAGATTATTGAAGAGAAGAAGTGGGTATCCTCCCTTTATCCGGATTCCATCGATGAAGAGCGTCGCAATGTTTTTCTTTTTCTTTTTTTTTTTTTTTTTTTTTTTTTTGGAAACAACTGTTTTGACTAACTAAACATAGATATCAATCCCGGGCGTTTCTGCTGTTGCCGATGTGCTTTAATATCGGCGTTATCATCGGCCCCATTCTTGGCGGAACCCTGGCCGACCCGATCAAGAGCTACCCACATCTGTTTGGTCCAGGGTCGGTATTCGGAGGCGAGGATGGTGTCTGGTGGATGCAACGCTGGCCGTTCGCTCTTCCGAACCTAATCAGTGCCGTATTCATATTCATTTCCGTGCTGACGGTCTTTTTTGGACTTGATGAGGTATGGTACCCAAAGAACTCATCCATAAAATGTCGCTAAGCTCAGAGGATAGACCCATGAAGTCGCAAGGTACCGGAGTGATTGGGGCCGTAGGCTGGGAAAGAGAATTGCGAACGCTATCTCCAGCCGGCGGAAACTCCGATACTATCAACCCTTGGTAAATCACCCCGACGATGACTCGCTGTATATCGACGAAAGTGTAACCAGCCGATCGGCACCCTCGAGTCCTATTCGTGCCCGAGTTCAGGCTCGTACTCACAAACGTCCGGGATTCAAGGATATATGGACACCGAACGTCCTCTTGACTTTGCTTGTGCAGTTTCTACTCGCGTTCCACACTAGCGCGTTCAACGCCATGACGTTTATATTCCTCCCTAGCCCGAGGGCTCCTGAAAGTCAGCAAGGGTTCTTCCGTTTTGGGGGTGGCCTCGGCTTACCCTCCTCGCGCGTTGGAATGGCCACTGCCATTATCGGATTCATTGGACTCCCTCTGCAAATCTTCGTCTACCCTCGGATCCAAACACGCCTGGGAACTCTGACTTCCTTCCGCACATTCTTGCCATTTTCGCCAGTAGCATATGCATTGATGCCATTCCTCGTGTTGATTCCCAACTATCCATGGCTAGTGTGGCCAGCATTTACAGCCGTTGTTGGACTCCAGGTCATATCTCGCACCTTTGCCCTTCCTGCCGCGATCATTTTGGTCAACAATTCTGTCACGGACGCGTCCGTTCTTGGAACTATCCACGGAGTCACCCAGAGCATTACGAGCGGTGCACGTACCCTTGGACCTCTCATTGGGGGGTGGGGTTTGGGATTGGGCTTTAAATACAACTTCGTCGGTGGTGTTTGGTGGGCCTTGGCGCTGGAATCGTTAGTTGGGTGGTTCCTGCTGGGGGGGATTTACGAAGGTAAAGGTATCGAGAGGAAGAAAGAAATTGATGAGGAGATCGAAGAGGAGATCGAGGAGGAGATCGAGGAGCCTCGAGGGGCGCGATGAAGCATTACCTAGATTTTGGTTGGTTTGGTTTGGAGCATTGTGAATATTCCCCATCTTGGGGATGAGACGAATACCCATAAAAGGATTTTGGATTAGATATGATTCAGGATAGAAACAAGACCTGTCTTTTCATTTAAGCTCATTATTTCATTAATTCATAACACAGTTGCATCTCTCAAATTGATAAACGCCAGGCCAACTCCCGAAGCCGGATAACGAGTGCAGATTTAACCTTCAAGCCCCAACAGGCGGCGCAATGAAGGCTTCGATCGCCCTCTTCGCATCCCCGTCATAAGTCTTTAACAGTTCCGTCGCTTTCACCTTGGTCAAATCCAATTGATCAACCTACACAACAAATCTCACATCAGCCAACCGTACACCCATAATTATCTTCAATTGTCCCATCCCAGTAGTAGGATCAGGCTTCAAGCCAGAAGGGTAAGAGAGGGAACGCACCAAAAGATTCACATCCTCCGCCGCAACCTTAACCGCTTTCTTCTTCACCACCTCTGCATCCTTCTTCTGTGCATCGGCCGTCTTCTTCTTGCCTGTGCCGCCCTGGCCCGCTGCAATCTCCAGCCGGCTCATCGCCTTCCCCAGGGCCTCCTGGTCCGCTGATGAAGGCGGTTTCGTGGCAGCTGAGTCGGCTCCGATGTCGTTGGCATTGAGGGAAGAGAGGGCGGCGGCAGCTTTGCGGTCCTCAGCGTTTGCGGGAAGATGGTCGGGGGTGTCGGCGTCAGGCGCGGCGGAGGGGATGGAGTCGGACATTTTGGACCTTCTTCTTTCTTCTTTTTCCTGCCTTTTTTTTGTCGAGATATTTATGTAAATATGAAGGTGTTTTATGTTGTTGTCAAGCGTTTCAGGTTGATGGTGGAGGCGATGATGTTGACATCAGGAGATATGCAGGCCTCAGGTGTCAAGATGCTTGATGTAGTTTAGCCTGCACGAGACACCCCATGACTCAGGCCGCAAGTATCCGTTCTCATTTTGGAATCTGGACTTTTGTGAATCTGCAGCTTCTTTGCTTGTTTGGTTCGTATTATTGAAGCTTTTTTATTTTATCTACCCTTTGGCTTCTTCTCTTGCATCTTGACCGCCATCTCGCGGCGCTCATTTAAGAATCACCCTTCCTCCCCTGTCCTTCATTGCTTTTTAAACAGCTCGACTTCCTCCCCCCGCACGCTTGTTATATACATTACTAGCTGTCGATCACTTGTCCCACTCCCACCTTTGTGCTTTAACGATGGCGGACTGGAATCCAAACTGTGCGTGTCTACCTCTTTCGCTGCTTCAAAAGCAACTTCAGTTCACTGTCTCATCTAGAGCTGCTCAATTGCTGACTTGCGTCTGCCTGTCACAGCCTGGGCTTCAAAGCCCATCAAACAGGAGGTGATATATGATGATGCTGCGGGGGTTCAGTCTGCCCTGGCAAAGCTGCAGAAGCTTCCACCCCTCGTCACCACACAAGAGGTGCGCGGCTGTTCTCTTGGGTTTTCTGTTGATGGTTTTGTAGAGCTGTTTCTGACTCAATAGCCAGATCACAAATCTGAAGAAGAGCCTGAAAAATGTAGCACTGGGCAAAGCCTTTGTCCTACAAGGAGGTATGACTCTTGCCTGGGCTGGACCTGACATGCTCGTCTTACTCTATCCCCCCCAATGATCCTGCTTAGCACTGACGTGAGAACACTAGGGGACTGCGCCGAGCTGTTCGACTACTGTAATCAGGATATGATCGAGGCCAAAGTCAAGCTACTTCTCCAGATGAGTCTGGTCCTGATTTGGGGTCGGTCTTCACCATCTCACCCCTTTCGTAACCCTGGCAGAAACAGAGCCTAATATGTTTACCCACAGGAGCAAATATGCCAGTCATCCGGGTTGCACGAATTGCAGGCCAATTCGCCAAGTACGGCCTATAGTCCCTACCACCTGATCCTGTGTACACCGACTAACCCCACGCTCACGCAGACCCCGATCAAACCCCATGGAAGTAGTCAATGGCGTTGAAATGCCGTCGTTCCGAGGTGACAACATCAACGGCTTCGATGCCACCCCTGAATCCCGTCGCCCAGACCCATCCCGGCTCGTCTCCGCATACTTCCACTCCGCCACAACACTCAACTACCTCCGTGCCTCACTCTCCTCCGGTCTAGCAGACCTGCACTCCCCGCTCGACTGGGGTCTCGGCCATGTCATCACCCCCGCCATTAAGGAAAAGTACGAACGCATCGTCAACCGCGTCAAAGATGCCCTCCGCTTCATGCAGACCGTCGGAATCGACACCGACCGCGGCGTCGAAACCGTCGACGTCTACACCAGCCACGAGGGTCTCCTCCTCGAATACGAACAAAGCCTCACCCGTCTACTCAAAGATCCCACCCCGACTACCACCACAACAGCAGACCCCCACCACCATCCCATCCCCACCAAGCAACCCTCCCCAAGTAAAAGCTACTACGCCACCTCCTCACACTTCCTCTGGATCGGCGACCGCACCCGCCAACTCGACGGCGCACACATCGAGTTCTTCCGCGGCATCGCCAACCCCATCGGGATCAAGATCGGCCCCTCCATGTCCCCCACCGACCTAATTGCCCTCCTCGACATCGTCAACCCCACCCGCGAAATCGGCAAGGTGACCCTTATCTCCCGGTACGGCGCATCCAAAATCGCCGCTCACCTGCCCGCCCACATCGCCGCCGTGCAAGCCTCAGGCCACTTACCCGTGTGGCAATGCGACCCTATGCACGGCAATACACAGGCGACCCCGTCAGGAATTAAGACGCGACATTTCAGCGATATCCTCTCCGAGCTGCGACAGGCGTTGGAGATCCATCGCGCGGCGGGGTCATTCCTCGGCGGCATGCATTTGGAGTTGACGGGGGAGGCTGTCACGGAGTGTGTGGGTGGCGCTGGGGGTCTGACGGAGGAAGGCCTGAGTGAGCGTTACACGACTTTCTGTGATCCGCGTCTGAATGAGAAACAGGCGTTGGAGTTGGCGTTTTTGGTTGCTGGGTTCTATCGAGAGTTGGATGGATCCGATGATATGAATTCGATCTGATTTTTTTTTGTCAAGACACGGCGGAATGTGTTTGTGATTTTGATTTGGATACTATTTTTTTTTGTTTCGTGAAAATATAAAAAGGGAGGGAAAAAACTTGGGAGAGAATTATTCCTCCTGGGTCACGAATTTCGGGCTGTCTTTTGATTTCTCTACATTTCACATTTCGGGCGATAAACGCATTTTCTATTCCGTATAGCATACGGCGATATCAAAAATTAAGGCTGGAAATTAAAATGAATTGACAAAATCAGTTGAATCAAACCACAGGCCACTTTGCAAAGGGGTATGAAGCTATCCAATAAAAGCAAAATAGTATAAACCAACAAAACATCCAGGCAAATCCCCCAAAGCCTAAAACAAAATCCACAC
The DNA here is from genome assembly GCA_027569095.1 of Aspergillus conjunctus. NCBI lineage: Eukaryota > Fungi > Ascomycota > Eurotiomycetes > Eurotiales > Aspergillaceae > Aspergillus > Aspergillus conjunctus. Next base: position 27,181 of record JAPDEL010000063.1, on the reverse strand, counting down.
GCCAAGAAGTAACATGAAAGGGTAGGACTACTCTACAAGAGGACTGCCGATGGCAGGTTTGAAAGCTAAACTCTTGCGTCTGGAAGCTTCCAGCCTGGCTTTCAATCGCTGAGAAGGCTCACTGGGTGAACCTGTTTTTGATGAGAAGAGACCCTGTCGGGTTTGTTTAGGAGGGCAAGTTTGCTGTACGAGCCTCGAGCGTTGGGAAAGGTAGAAAGGAGTAGCGGGGGACATGCCAATGCTGTCCATGTTGAAGGCGTACGCGGAAGAGCTGGGAGTCTTCGGGGTTTGTGAGTAATTTTGATCACCCTCAGTGTGCCCGAATTCGAATTTTCGACTACCCTCGGGCGTAGAACTGAGGTCACAGGCAACTGGGGGAGTTGTTCTCATGAAATTTTCCACGGCTCCAGACCGTCGGCCACTTGACGATGCACCGAGATCCGTTTTGACGAGAGTGCCGTTCACATTGCTCAATGCTCGAGGCTCCATGCTCTTCCGGCGCTTCGCACCGCCACGGGGAATGATGGAGCTGTCCACGGCATACTGTACCTCGTCTAGCCATTTGTTTTCTCTCTCGCAGCTGTAATCGTGTTAGTATCGTGTATGGAGGTAAAAACGAGCGAGGTAATGCTTACTCTAAAACCCAGCCCACGCCAACGCACTTGACGAGCCCTGCCGCATACCTGACCTTTTCTAGCGTTCGAACACCACCATCTTTAAAAACAACGTGGGTGATACCCACTCTGCTTTCCTTTGGATCTACACCATCCACTGGGGACAAGCTTGAGCGGGGATTCCATGACCAACTCTTAATGCATCTGGCTCCCATCTGCTGCAAGAGTTCGACAAATATGCCACTAGCGTCCTCTCCCTCTGTGGTATGGACATCTACAAATACCACGGCTCCTCGCAAGCATTGTGGAGGAGCGGGAACACTCTTGCGGCTTTTGCGAGGTGTTTTGGAGGGACTTGTGGAGCGCGACGGAGGCTTGGAATGTTGGGCTTGCTGCTTGCTCCGAAGCTCAATTTCCATGTCCTTTATCGGCACTTGCTGAGCAGCGGGTTGCTGTAGTCTGGGAGACTTTCTGGGGGAAAGCGTTGGCACATCCTGGCCCTTGGAAGAGGCAAAGCGTTTATGGAGCCGGGGAGAAGAGCGGACTGGAGAGGTAGCAGAAAGCGATCGGCCACGTTTTCGGGACATCTTCAATGGTGAAATTTGGCCTTCAGACTTTAACGGCACTTTGGATACAGTATGGAAGGTTTGTGTTGGTAAGCCTCGCTGTTTAATTGGCGTCACAGGGGTTAAAGATAACTCATTTTCTTTTTCTTCCTCTGATGATTCATGTGTAGAATGAGGTGCATTTTCGGTGCCAGAGGTATGCCCAGTTACGCCACCTTCCAGAGTTTCGGGGACCGTGGAATCTGCTTCACTAGGTATCTCCGACATTGGCAGCCTGGAAGCTCGTTCGGATTCCACTACATCAACTCCAATAGACTCCTCTTCATCTTGATCTTCGTGGATCTCGAGATAACCTAGCTCGAGAGGATTTTCACGAGGTGACTGGGATTGTTGAGCTGATCCATTCTTCGGCGTGCCTGGGGTACACTCCTGGGTCGTAGTGTCCGCCTCACTGGGCTTTCCTGCAAGTGAGAAGACGCCCCGTCGTCGCAAGCGCCGCGGCTCGGCCTGTACTGGACTACTAGCTTTCCAGTGGCTCAGTTGTTCGGCCAAAAGCGTGAAGCGTGGACCTTTGTCAAAAGCTGGTTTCGACTGACGATCATCTACCAGAACAGCAGGGGTTTCATCTTCCATGTCTGGCAGAGTGTCTGGTAGAGGATGATTAAGGTTATGGGGGGCGTTATCTTCAACCTCGGCAAAAATATCGGGATAAGATGGAATTTCTTCTGTATCCATCATTAGTTCCTCATCTTTAGACTCGATGACGCGTACAGGAGACATCTTAGAGACATTGCGTAGGAAAAAGTAGGCATAAGCCATATCTTCCGGCTCCTCGATCTCGTAAGGCAATATGGGCTGAACATTCATGACGGGACTTGGTGTCATCTCAACGGTGATTGTGAGTTCATTATCAAAATCAGCGCCTTCGCTCATCTTCTCATCGTCATCAATGACTTCACTAGGAGAGTGAACAAGATCTTTGCTGCCGTCAGGTTTGGGCACCCCAGTGATGTCGTCCATGACTAATGCTTCACCCTCCGTGATTGTCCCCCTTGGAACCGAAGGAGCGTCAGTGAAGACATCTTGAAACCCGTTCACAAAGGTATCTCGAAATTCCGGCTGCGAGTGCTGGGGCTGTTGAAATTCTGAGTCCTCCTGGCTATCTTGACCCTCCACCTCGTCTCGCTCCTGATTTACCTCGGTAATCTCATCTGAGTACTGATGTTCCGTGTAGGTCGCCAAGTAGGCCTCCTTTGTGGTTATATCGTCTGAAGGCCCATGCTCCGCTTCGTCGCCCTCGATATCGTGCTCTAAACGAGCCCCGGCTGCTCTAATGTCCGATTCAGCAACATCCTCATCCGTCTGTTCCATATCGTCATCGGCGTCTTGCTCATTATGTACGGTATTATTTGCAAAATTATATGCCTCTGATATTAGGTTGTTGGTCTGTTCGCGAACCTCCTCGTAGTCATCGATTACCTCTTCCACAATCTGAGGCTCATTATCTCCCATATCTTCCGATACTAGATCTTGGACAGATTCGTTAGAAGATTCCTCATCTTCTAGGGAGCTTCCTTCGACTTGCTGCCGAGGATCAAGCTTAAGAGGAAATGTAGTCTCTTGCTCATCCATTGACTCCTCATCGGTTTCCCTTTCTTCCATTTCGGATTCCATGCCTTCGTTCAAGTCGTCTTTCGTAAATGGAGAGTTCTTAGTTCCTGCATCTATACCGGCGTTCATAGTATCATCCGCATCCATCTCCGACTCCTCAATTTCCGAAAACTTCCTCAGGGACCGTGAGCTTTTGAAAGGGGAAGCGACCTTTTTAGCGGGACTTTGAAGCAGGCTGGACTTGAATGGGGTCGATGACTGAGGTAGGTGAGGTTGAGACGAGATAGACGAGGCAAAAATGCCTCTCCTAGCAGATGATTTGAGAGGGGAGTTCTCTTGGGGGTTGGTTTTGGATTGGGATAAAGCATTGCCTTCATCTGGCAAGAAAAGATTTCCTCGCCTTGGTGTCTCCAAGTTCCCCTTTTTAGGGGATGCCTTGAGGGGGGAATTCTGGGTGGGTGTAAAGTTAGGTTGACTGAGAGGCTTTGCGTCTTCACGAAGGGAGAGAGATCCTCGTTTTGGGGTCTCTCTCAACGTGTAGTTAAAAGGTGAAGAGGGAGGCCGGCGAGCAGGGCTAGACATAAATAGTGACTCGCTGAAATCGAATGTCTTTGGGGGTGCAAGATTCGGTTCGCCGTTCTCGTCGACCGTCTTCAAAAATTTGCTGGGGGTGAAATTGATTCTTCTCACCGGAGAGCTGAGTCCAGTAGTTTCCGATCCGCTTCTGTGAGGGGAATGAACCACGAGGTTGATCTTTTGTTTGTCGGTACTCAGGTCGTCGTCCTCGTCATCGGAGCTTGCGTATGAGGATATCGCCTTGGCAACCTGGGTCGCCTTCTTCGGGGAGAGAGGTTTCACTCCCTCTTTCTTGCTCGCTGCAGGTTTGCGGCCCCTAGCGCCAGGTGTCGAAACCTTGCGGACAGGCTTACCGCCAAGTCCGTTCTGCTCTTTGGAGGTTGTGGTCTGCTTTTTTCTCCCAGGCCCTGTCGCAGCTGTTGGTTCACTCATATCTTCTTCCTCGGAATCCGACACATCCTGGAACGTAACCTTCTTCTTCTTCTTCACTGGCCCACGTAGCATGTTCGACCTCACTGTGGCAGAATTTGTTGTGATAAAGACCTGCTTTGGCCCTTGTAGAGACGATGACAGGTCTTCACTGTCGACCACGAAGGTATTCTTCCGTGTATTTTCCTTAACCAGCATGTCTGTCGCAGTATTAGTTGACTTTGCGGTGGCCCCTTTCGGTCGACCTCTCGTCTTGGGAGCAACTTCGGACTTCGCGCTTTCCTCATCCTTCGCCTTGCTCCTAGGTCTTCCTGCCCTTTTCTTCGGGGCGTCCGATTGGGCAAGCTCATCTTCCTCACTCCCACTATCGCTTCCCTGATCTGCTACTGCTGTCCTCCTGCTGCGGCCCAATGTTCCCAACGTGGACCCTGATGAAGCCTTACCCCTCGAACCGGGGCCCTTGTCTTTGGTCTTGTTATCGATGACGCCAATCTCATCCTCTGTTTCCTCTTCTGATGCCGAGTCCACCGGTACGTTTGTGGTCGATACAGCTGTCCTTAAATTCCTCCTTCGTGTTTCAGCCGTCGAACTAACTGTTTTACTCTTTGTCGTTTTCGGTGCTGCTTTGGTCGCGGTTTTCGTCGTGGTAGTTCCCTTCGCTCTGCCACGCGTGGCGCGCTTCGGAGGAGATTGAGGAATAACCGCTGCTCGGGCCATGTCTGAGGAAATCAAAAATCTCTATCAGGAGCCGAAAGAAGGAGTTCGAGGTGGAATCTCGTCCCTATATTTGTTGTCGTTTTTCGTCTTGTCGCAGGTCGGGAGGATGTTATTGTTGACGGCCTGCAATGCTCATTGTGCACCTGGTATGGGGTAAACCAGATACAAAACAATCGGGCCGGATACTCGTATGTCGCGCCGGAAATTCAAAAGCGGGGGGTAAAAGTGGCGTTGCAGATTTGTCGACAATACTGTTGAATGTTGTCATGGACTTGCAGTCGATCGCGAACCGGGGTTCCTTGTTTGGGATGTCACGTGTTGGTTACTCATGGCAACCGTAACTGACACATGAGTGGTCCCTTCGACGGCGGTGAATGATTTACAACAAGACCATTACTACCACCTAGACGAAATATATAAAATGATTCTTCTGAAAGGATACCCTAATTCAAGATACTATTTGTTCTTTAATCTATGATTAGAATTCCATCATAACTTCTCCGTTTAATACTCGTAGTTAATTCAATATAATAGAGAACACATTGGAGGAACAACAGCAACACTGAGGTAAAGCAATTCGGTCACCGAAAATAAAATACAAGTCCCATCCCACAAGTAGAAGAAAATTTGCAAACTCCAACAACCCGATGCATGATGTGAGCCGGCCACTTCATATTCCCTGAGCTGTCACCACTTGCACATCACTAACATGCTTGAACGGGCAAGTACCATGTTTGCTGCCAGAAGAAGGATGCTATCCTCGGGAATACCTCCTTGGGAGCGTGAATGATCTCAAAGCCGAGACCAACTTTACTACCTAGGTACGGAGTACTCTCAGGGAATCCTCTCACCCCACAACCTGAATCGTCTTCTCATGATATATCATCTATAGGAGGTGATCTTGATATATTCCGGGCATGCCAATCTGCATCGGCGTGGCAGGTTCAGACAACAATCACACGCAACCTCTCAAACTTCGAATACTGGTTGTGCTTTACGTCGGTGCACTTTCAATGAACAGAGCTTGGTGTTAACCGTCTGGAGGATTTACCTGGAATTTGCCAGATCAGCCAGTGGTGCTGTACTATTGATCAATGCAAGGTGTGGCGCTCCTGTGAAGATCCGAAACACAGCTTAAATCTCTGGTGGTCATACGCCCTGTGGAGACTTGAGTCGAGGCACCACTAGGACACTAGTAGTACCTTACTCCGGAGTGCTCCCGCGGGTAGTTCGGAATATTATGATTTGGATTAGTACAAGCGAGGTACTACACAGTAGATCTTCTTGAATAGTCGCATGTTGTGGGCAGTGGACACAGGCCAATAGAGCGGTGAGTGGAGGGCTTGTCTGGGACACGACGACTGACCAGTGCTCTGTCAGCGAATTGACTCTCATTGATACATGGAATCGCTGTCCACGAGATTTCCAGTCCAGCAAGATTGAGATAAGCACTCTCTGGAAGGGGGTGAGAGACTTGTAAGGATCCCTGCTCTTTGACCAAGCTAAATCACACAAGCCTTCTCTGTGCCGTCAATGGCTGCTTTTAGACTCGTTTCTTAAAAACTTTTTATCCGCCATTCTCATTTACCCCGAGGAGAAGAAGCTTGCGGTAAACCAGACAGACAGGGATAAAGAAGATATAGCTTGAACTACGTGTGCTCTAGAACATTGTTGGGCCGCGGCTACAATATCACAGATAAATTTCGGACCTGACAATTCCGGAAAAGCTAGGTGATTACCATTGTCGATACCTTGGGGAAATTTAGAACTCGATCAGTTCAGCCCAGCACGTGGGGTATCGGCCAGCGCCATTGAGTGGTTGGAAGGGGTAATTGAAACGAAAAGAAGCTCGGGCCAGCTATTCATGATCAAAAGGAGCACGTCAACTGACTGCGTGGTGAGTTTCTCACCTGCGACCCTGACTGGAATTACCTAAATGAGTAAAGAGCTAGCAAAACTTGAAAAAAGAATTTACTAACGGAGTACGTATTTTGGAGTTTGATAACCTTGATATGACACTTCACCATGACTGTACCTCTGACATGGAGTCACACTAACCCCATTTTTCTCCCCGGAACGGAAACCCTTTAAAAAAAAAAAAAACTTGGAGGTCACACGGGTCTTCCGTGGATCCGCCACGAATAATGGTAGATCAGATAAAATCGGCCCCTACGGAGTACTGAAGAGATCGTCCACGGCGTGGGTAGGATTATTGATATTGGGAGACGGAAACTGTTATCTGCCTCTGCCGAACAATTCGTGCTTTCTGCCTGAATTACAAGTCCTGGTTTTGCCTAAATATTTATGAAGGAGATCGATCCATAAGGGCTGGAATGGCCGGCTCGAAGGAGCGCACTAGTTCGAACTGAGGTCAAAGACCTTGTTCGAGGTCTGCGGTTCAAGATTCAAAACTACTAAAATGTAAAAATTTCAGATCTATAACAGTGAACTAGATCGAATTGACTTTAGCCATGCTTTGAGGCACCTAGAACTTGCCCAAGAAGGTAATGTGTTGAAGTCCTGAAGACCGGGAATTCGGATTGAGGAATGGGGGATCATATGGCAAAAAAGAAAAAAAAGTAAATTAAGAAGTAAAGAAATAAAGAAAAAAAGAGGAGGAATTGGCCAATAGAGCCTGCATTACGACGATAAGCTTGTCGGGTGACCTTTTGAGGGCTGGGGTCGGTCTGGGCACGGACTGCCGAAATGGGAGCACTTGAAATGAATGTCAGTACCTGGTATGGATGCGACTGGAAACCCCAGACATGCTCCGGAATACCTCCAACTGTACCAAACCATCAGAACAACTTTTGATTCATGTTTTCTATCAATTTATTGAGAAGAGTTATCAAGATTGGAAGTGTACTGCGGAAATGTTCGTGGAAAGGAAGAAATTCTTATAAGCATTCTAGCGCCTCCGGTCGAGGTTCCAGGGGTTTGCTAAGAAAGGCCATCCCAAGAATAGAAAATCAACAAGGGACCGGGGTCGATCTCCGAACAACCCATGACCTCCAAGCAGACCCGCTGCTTACAATCATCGAACATTCGATCAGACTCAGCCTGGCTTCCAGAAGTGCCCAGGCTGGCCCCGTGACCTGCTTGCGACAGCTCTTCCCCCCCAGTGTTCGCGGTGTTCCCGACCGTTTCCCCAAAACTCCCGCTCTTAGCCTCTTCCGCCCAGCCCAGAATCGCCTCCCATCCCGGATTTCCTAAATCAGCAAACCGAGGCTTCCACGTCTTGTGGCCAGTGTGCACAGCGCCCACGACCACGGCCACTGTTGAATTCGTAAACGAAGTTACGGTCGCAGTACGATGCCGAGTTGTAACTTTGCCTTAGAATTCAGCTTTTATTTATGGAGGGTCGTGTTTGGTGGCAGTGGAATTGCCCAGAGATGAACTCATGATGATTAAAGATCATTGGAGGCAAAAAGCATCTGGCACATGTTTACCTTCTGCTTCTTTGGTGCTCTGTAATTCCGTAATAAGAGCGCTAATTGGCTTGGATGAACTTTTTCTATTGCTGTGCTGGTATTATTATCAGTAATAGCAAGAAGACTCATAACTCCGAGGTAATAATAATAATCGTAGGGAAGTCGAATATTCTGATTTATTATTACTCTTCGGCACGTATTGTCAGTCCAGTACACGGGGAGAACTTGGGAGGATGGGAAGGGCTCTTGCCACGGACATACAACGACAAGGCCAAGTGACCACCCATTCCCCGGGTCTGGACCGAACCCACCTCCCTCGCAGCTATTCTTTCTTGGGGGCTTATCCAAGTTTCTTTCTGCTCACATGAGCTCCCATGACCTTTCCAGGCCCAGTACCACCCTGCTGAGAGGGAAGCCACCCACGGAGCCATCGTGAAGTATAAAGACCCTTCACCCAGTGCCTCTGAGTGACTTCTTCTTCCCCATCATCGATTGAGCTTTTTTCCTTTCACCCTCCACTCTTCTCCCAACATCATCTTGTGTTAATCACAAACCTTACATCGATCTCTCAAAGAATATCTTCACACTTTCTACATCTTTCTTACCTCACTACACTACCTTCAGATTACAATGTCTGTCTCCATTGAAAGCAACGAGGTTCCTGTCGCCTCTGTCTCCAAGCAGGAAGGCCTTGCCGTTGGCACCAACTCCAGACTCTCTGAGTTCAGTCTTGCTGGAAAGGTTGTCTGTGTGTCTGGGGCTGCCCGTGGCCTTGGTCTCACCCAGGCAGAGGCTCTGCTTGAAGCTGGTGCCCACGTTTACGCTCTCGATCGCCTTGAGGAACCTGTAAGTTTTCACCCTGGAACACCGAGCCGACTCGGCTTTCACTTCCACGCCTGTCTTAACACTTTTATGTTCACAGTCTCCCGAATTCTTCACTATCCAGAAGCGCGCAAGGGAGGAACTTGGCACTGAACTCCAGTATCGCCGCATCGATGTCCGCGACACTGAGCTTCTGAACAGCGTCATTGAAGCCATCGCCGATGCTGAGGGCCGCATGGATGGCCTCGTCGCCGCCGCTGGTATTCAGCAGGAGACTACCGCCCTGGAATACACCGCACAGGATGCCAACAAGATGTTCGAAGTGAACGTTACTGGAGTCTTCATGACCGCTCAGGCTGTTGCCAAGCAAATGATTCGTTTTGGAAATGGTGGAAGCATCGCGCTAATTGCGAGCATGAGTGGCACTATTGCCAATCGGGTATGTCTCGACTCTCTTATCATAACCTTTTTTCTCCCACACCCCGTTTTCCCCGCGCCTCGGGGTTTCCCTTCCCCGCTTTCCTTGGGGGGCCTAAATCCAGCCGTCTTTTGGACTATTCCGTGCTACCGAGAATGGTACTGACTTGAGTTTCCACCAACAGGGTCTCATCTGTCCTGCCTACAACGCTAGCAAGGCTGCCGTTATCCAGCTTGCCCGCAACCTTGCCTCCGAGTGGGGTCAGTACAAGATTCGCGTTAACACCATCTCTCCCGGTTATATTGTCACTGCCATGGTGGAACAGTTGTTCGTCGAATTCCCCGAGCGCCGCGAGGAATGGCCCAAGCACAACATGCTTGGACGCCTGTCTGCCCCTCAGGAGTACCGTGGTGCTGCTGTCTTCCTGCTGAGTAACGCTAGCAGCTTCATGACTGGAAGCGACCTTCGCATCGACGGCGGCCATGCTGCTTGGTAATTGCCTTCCGGTCTCTTTTTTCTTCCTCTCTTGTTTTAATCATTTTCTTTCGAATATTTCGCCTCTTTTTTTATTTGTTACGGGTGTTATGGCATGGCGTTACCTGGGAAGCAAGCGTGATCTCTGTTAAGATTCTTCGACTCAGTCATGAGCACTTCTTACCTCCATCCCCAGTCTGTTGGGGCAAGCTGCCTTCGATTATGTCTTTTAGCGTCTCTGGTTTCAGCAAAAAGGTTGTGATTCAACTAATTAGACTATTACCTCATCCTGAGTCATGTATCTAGCAGCACTCGAGGCAAAATGATAATGTTCATTAATTTTCTATTCGAGTTCTCACTCAAAAGCGCAACTATCTAGTGTCTGCCTTTGTCCCGGAATCGCTCCCAGCCGAAACACTTAGAACTCCACTGGCCAGCAGCTAGAGAGTAAAGTTGCAGCGCGCACCACTTAGTGTCCGATCTGGCAGCACCTGACCCACCATGCACATTAGTACTTACTCCATATATCCTTGTTCTTTTAGCGAAAGACCTTTTCAGCATGCGTTTTGGACCAAGATTTTGGAGTCCCTAGCTATCTCCACAAAGCCAAAAATTTGCAGTCCTTCCCGTTCTATCTTTGGCGGGATGTCGTTTTATCGTCGTTTACCCCTCCGCTAAATGAAGCGCCTTCGGAAACGAACCCGCAAAACAAGAAAGAAGAAGTCCAGTATGCCAAGAATCTCGTCTGGGAAATTAACTCGAACTAGCAATACACCTAACCAGCGTTGAGCAATCATGACATCAAAAACATAACTCTGTTCTCTAATACAAGGCAACATAGCAATTTCAATGGATAGGTTGGGTCATGCGAACAGTTAGTGAATTAGTAATCTTTCTTTTGTTTTGCTTCGTGATACGTTTTCCCCTTTCTCCTGTTGTTGTTTCCAGGTTCCTTTGGGCTTTCTCGTGGTACCTTATTGGCCCGACGCGGGGTGGCGAGACAACTCGACAAAGGCTTTATCCAATGATATGGTTATCTATTCGTGATGCGACGCCTGCTGGTGCAGTGGTGACACGACCGGCCACCTCTCCAGGCTCCTTTCGCAGCCCTTATGGAAAAAAATAGTTGGAACTCTAATCACAAGGTCAAACCAAGGCTTTTAGTTATCCGAGCTGCCTATAAGCGAGGGACACTCCCGTTTTATCCGGTGGAAGAGATAAAAGAGCGGAAGTGGTTACTATTCGATGCGGCCGATTTTTTAGTTTTACTTCTCCTTGTTATCTCCCGGAGATTGGTTTCAGGGGATAAATGCGAGGTCATGGGGGTTACTAGCTAGAACTCCCGCCTACGGGGAACGGGGAAGGCAGTCCTTTTCAGCGCCACCGTCGCCCAGGGTCCGGATGGGGCGTTTTTTTTTTTTCCCTTTCCCGTCAGGTGTCGTTCTGCCGTGGTGAAACTGATGATAGTTTCGTTTCAAGGTACGACTGGAACCGCTCCAACAACAGAAAATTGATAAGTTAAGTTGGAGGAATAAATTCTGCTTGTGTTGCGAAAGATATACTCCGATAATATCTCAGTACTATCTCGCCCACGTGGGCGTTGATGTGCTGGCATCAGTCAACAAACCAATAAGTTGAGATTCACTCTCAACCTCTAATATACTTACATGGCGTTCTATCCACTGCACTGGTCCTACACCCCCTCAAATCCACCGCCCTATCAGGATCCGCGATGGTGCAGATCATCATGCGATGTCGTTTGCCGTTGGGCTCGGCTGTCATCGGCCGCCATCAACCAATTACTTAAGTTCTATAGTGAGAGAAGTCTGGAGACTCGCGTTTTGCATCGGCCCCGACTATCTCCCACTTCTTGTCAGGCCACACACCTAGGTACCTTATTGGCTAGCAGCCTGTTCGCACGATAGGTAAGATTGAGTATGGATCTGAGTACATACGTTCGCTGATGCATAGTCATCTGACACACAGGCAACTCTACGCCAACAGGCATGCAACATATTATCCGCATGCCTATATTTTACCCCGAATATCTAATTATTCGCCATCCCCTCACACCCGAAGATGCTTCGTCGACTCGTACATGCTGTGACACCAGTCGTACACTTCTGCCGTAAGTGAACCGTCCGAATCCACCCGATACCAAGCGGCCTCACGGTCGAGGACTTGGACTTTGGAGGGTGACGGTGCGACTAATTGGTTCCTGTCGTCTGTGGACAATGCAGGAGGCGATCTTGGGCTGGTATAGAGCTTTAGTTAGAGCCATAGGGCTCACCCAAACCACCTCCACAATCAAAGCCTTTCCCGAGGTAAATTTGACTAACTGTTTTGGGGTATTGGAAAGAGTTGAATCATGTTGGGCAGCGACGTTTGGGAAGTAGGTTGGTCAGCGGGTACACCATGGGGATATACAAACACCAAAATATATTACGGAATACCATATAGTTATACTTCGACCAGATACCAATGCGTTAGACATAGATACTACGTTGACGACCGTATAAGGCAGTTCCGGGCACTTGATCGCATTTAAAATGCTCCAGATATAGAGTTTATATTGCGCTAAGGTTGGGCAGGCATCACGTAGGCCATCATAGGAACCTAGAGTATGCTATGACAGGATCAGCCTTGTATGAACAGATGGGATGACTCTCTATTTCTCTCTCTCAGCTTTTGAATTGCAAATAAATGCGTCTAGAAGCCTATGGATTGTATTGATACCACATGGTATGCGCTGCATCCGACTTTGAGTAATTTCAATGGGGCGGATATGGCTGCATGATATTCTTCTTGAACTGTTTCATGATCTCTGAGACCCCCAACTGGGTAAAGGGCTACTTATAAGCACATGGATCTTCATGGAGCAACAAACTATTTCGATATGCTGCCTGGCATTGGCTTGTTTCTCGATCCACTCACTTCAAATACAAGTATTCTGGGATGAAGTCATTCAAATCACACATGCTGTACCTGAAAATAGGGGAATTTATTTCTCTGTTGAAATTGTGCTTCATACAGGAAAACAAAATCTTTACTGTGGTGATTTTTGTAGACTTGGTGGCTACTGGATCATGTGCTAGACAGGGTAAAGGATTCTTCCCCCCAAAATCCGCCTTTCGCGTCGGAACAGACCAACATCCGACATTTCCCACAAGGTCCATCGGAGAAATAGAATCTCGTTTACCTGAATTGAGATAGGGATATCAACGAGAAACAACAGCGGCATATAGCTACATTTATCTATAGTATGTCTGATGGACATTGATCAAGATTTCAACCAAGATAATGGTGCGGTGGCTTCTGGGGAGTCCCATGCTTCCCCGGCCTCCCCCTCCGCCGCTCGTACGCGACAGCGGAAATTACGCAAGGTGACTCGTGCCTGCGATGCCTGCAAATCCAAGAAAAAGGCATGCACCGGGAATATTCCCTGTGGGCCATGTGTCCGGCGGAAAGCGAGCTGTACGTACAACACGACCTACCACCGTGGAGTCGCCGTTACCCCTCCGCCGTCCCATTCCCAGCAAAGACACCATTCCGTGCCTACCGCCTCGCCACAGACGACACAAGATGTGGAGGAGGCTGAGTCGAGCCAAGAAGGCCCACCGGATCAAAGGGACTCGGCCGATGTTGCTGATCAGTACTGGGGCCCAACCTCTGCCCATTCGTTTCTCGGATGGGCGGTTAGAGATCTTCCTACGACTCCTTCTAATGCCATCTCAACAACGAGAGATTCTCGCCGTGCGGCGAAGACTTCGATATTCCTTTTTGGCGATCGAGTCGCCCCGGAGGTTCGACTGTCGGATTTTGAGTGGCCGGATCGAGGAAGCGTTGAGGCTCTCACGCGTCGGTATTTTGAATTCGCTTGTCCGACATACCGGACCTTGCACCAGCCTACCATAGATCGCATCATTCAACATCTGTATCAACACGCTCCGCAAGCAGAAAGCCCGGAATCGTCACAGGCTAGACCGGACGAGACTGTCGCTGCACAGGCAATCCTGCTAATGGTGTGTAGCACTGCGACTATGTTCCTACCGGATCGAGAAGGGCGTATGAGAGATACCGACGAAATAGGATGGAGAACGAGCGAGACCTACTTTGTAAAAGCGGAAAGCCTGCTAGCGCTAGAGACAGGGGCACCTAGCCTTGAATCGGTGCAAGCCAGATTCCTCATGGTGCTCTATCTGTTGAGTTCTTCGCGGGCAAACAAGGCGTGGTATACCCTAGGAACTGCGATCCAGTTGATGATGGCGCTGGGACTGCACAGCAAGCGTGCAAAAAAGGATTCAAATGGCGTCGATTTGATTCAAAGGGAGTGTCGGCGCCGGATCGTGTGGGGTTCATATACTCTCGACAAGTACCTGAGTGTCATCCTGGGACGGCCTCGTCTTTGGCATGACGATGATTTGGATGAAGACCTTCCGGCAAGGGTCAATGACCAAGACCTTTCATCTAGGGATATCCTAGCCCCCAAACGGGATTGTGTGATGGATGCTCCGGTGTTCCATGCGTTATTGTCTCGGACGCTATCCCAAGCGCTCAAGGAGCCTTATGTTATTTCCGGCGTATCCAGCAGGGAAGAGCTTAACACGATTCGAACACTGTGTGAAAGAGTGGCAGATTGGCAGGCCGAATTGCCACCATTTCTATCCGGAGCTATCCACCCTAGCAGTTTGATCCCTGTTTTCCAGCGCCAACTCACCGTCCTACAGCTGGCACGCTACCATGTACTAATGTTTATCACCCGCCCACTGATACTCAGAAACTATGGTCAAATATGGCCTGAGTGTGAAGCCAGCTACACTCACTATCTTAGTCTATGTCTGACTGCAGCTCGAGATGCTATCGAATTGATTCTTAGCTTCGTTCGCGAGAATCAGCTATTTCACGCCTTCTGGTATTCGCAGTATATTGCGTTCAACGCTTTATCAATTATCTATATCTATCTAATTCAAGTGCAGCGGGGGAGGATTCATCCAATTAGTAACACTTTTGGCCCCAGTCCAGGTGAAACATTGGTATCTTCCCTCGATGAATCAACGCTGTACCGGTTATCAGAGATAGCACAGCATCATCTCGCCGATGCAACCGTGCGGAATGCTCCATCGTGGAAATATAGCGCTATCTTACAAGGCCTTCGACGAGAGTTGAAGAGGTTAGGTATGGATGACCAGTCAAATGCCCAACCTGAATCTCCCGGCTTTCAGGGAATTTCAACAGCTCCCCCAGACCACCGTGTCACGGCCCGGTTGAACCCAAACTACCGTGAAATACGATATTTGAATGGGATAGCTCCCCATAACTCACTTGCGGAGTCTAGTGAAGCAACCATTCCATTTACTGGATTACACCGTTCCGCTGAGCCTTATTTCGTGGATCTGCGGACTGAGTCACTGTTCGATAATTTTGCGATGGACAAAGACCTGATGCTTGATTTCTGGCCGCAGCTGGATAGCTTACCTATCAGTACGTACCTCGCCTTACAAATTTGGAGGATGACCACTAACGTTGCTGAAATTAGACTACCTAGGGTGATTAATTCGCAGAAAAGATGGCTTTCTGTCCCCAATAAAATGATCGGCATGCGACTGATATTGATATCCTAGAGAACCACTCCCTACCAGTCACCCTGGGACAATTCAACCTCTCATTATCTATGTATCATATCAACAGTTGAAGGTGAAAGTCCTGGATGGTGTGGAGGGGTTCAAACAATATGATCTCTCGTATCAGCCCTCTACCAGCACTCCATACCCGCAAAGAGGAGTCGAGGATAATCCGCCTGAGGTAGACAGTACTCTACCAGAGGCAATTTGGGAATAAACAAAGACGTTACACTTACAAGCGGCACAGCGAGAAGCCTATCCCCACGCCAGTAACTTTGACTAGACTATGTGGATCTCAGGTGATTATCCAGGGTTTCGGGTCGGGCAAGTTTCCGCCCTGCTTTTCCGACCTGTCCTTGGAGCACTTTTAAACAAAGGACTGTCTCGCACTTTTTGATCTTATCCTTGCTATATTTTTTCCCCCTGGTTGTCGCTATCCTCAATTCTCTCACGATGTCTCTTCCTACTCATTTCACCCTGAATACCGGAGCAAAAATCCCCGTAGTGGGATTTGGGACATGGCAAGCCAAGCCATTAGAGGTAGAAAATGCCGTCGAGGTCGCATTAAAACAAGGATACCGCCATATTGATTGTGCAGCTATTTACCGTAATGAGACTGAAGTCGGGAATGGTATTCGGAAGTCTGGCGTGCCGCGCGAAGAAATCTTCATCACTGGCAAGCTATGGAACACAAAGCATGCACCGGACGACGTGGAGCTTGCGTTGGACAAGACCCTGAGAGATTTGGGCGTTGACTATCTGGACCTCTACCTGATACATTGGCCCTGGTAAGTAGTCGTCAATGTACCCTATTCACTCTCTCTATCCCTATTCTAACTTTTCGAAATGCAGTGCTTTTAAGTCCGGCGATAAATGGTTTCCCTTGAACGAAGATGGCGTTTTTGAGCTGTCAGACATTGACTACATTACAACGTATAAGGCGATGGAAAAGCTGCTAGCTACTAAAAAGGTCCGCGCAATTGGTGTTTCAAATTTCAACATGCGTCGCCTGGAGGAACTATTGAGCCAGGTTACGATTGTTCCTGCGGCAAACCAGATCGAAGCCCACCCCTACCTTCAGCAACCGGAGCTTCTCCGTTTCTGCCAGAGTAAGGGTATCATCGTCGAAGCATACTCGCCCCTGGGCAACAATCAGACCGGTGAACCCCGAACAGTCGATGACTCCGTGGTCCACACTGTGGCCGAACAACTCAGCATGGACCCAGGCCCACTGTTGGCAAGCTGGGGTGTTCAACGAGGTACAGTTGTGCTGTCGAAAAGTGTTACGCCATCTCGGATCGCGACCAATCTGCAGGTAAAGTACCTTGCCGATGATGCTTTCGCCACTCTTTCAGCCTTGGAACGCCAGAAGCGCTTCAACTTTCCGATTGTCTGGGGTTATGATATTTTCGAGGAAGCTGGGGAGGAGGCTGTTCGGAAGGCTGCTGTCGAAGCCGGATCTATTAACAAAACCAAATTTACTGTTTAGAGGTATAGATTGTTTTTAATGCACAACGTATTCGTTTATTATAATTGAATTTCTGGTCATCTTTGAAGATAGTTGGAATGAGTGAAAAACTAGTTTATAAGATGGTACTCACAACTAAATTGGGATCAAGCAGATGCAGTCACGTCTTAGGTCACATACACCTTGATTTTCCTTTGTTTTCCTGTCTCTCCCCCCTCTTTACCTTTCTACAATTACATTTTTGTCCAAATTTTCCTTGGTTTAAAATTGAAAATTAAAATCTGGGGTCATCTCCGACAGCTCTACTCCGCAGCGGATATCGTGACCCACCCCCATTTCATTTCCGCTTCATCTCCATCATCAAGCGGAAAAGGACTGTCCCTCAGCACCTCTTTCGCTTCTCCCCATCGCTAACCCAGGTCTACCTCCGATTTCCGAGACCTTCCCCAAGATTTCGGCATCTCTGGGAAAACGGTGACCCAACTTGGCATGCGATTCTCCGAAATGGCGTCAAATGACCCCCCTCATATAAGTTCTATCCCGTTTTGCTGTCTCCCGGCTTCACAGGCACTCATACAACAGCACCATGGCGTCGCCAACAGTCCTCTTACCCGTTGTGCCTTCACCCACCACATCGCACACTGACTCTACTTCTGAAAGTGGAGCATCACCGGCAACATCCGTGATGGAAGTCGAGGAGAGAGAAATTTACATCATTGATGATCTCCTCCGATCCCGCGTAGAAGGAGACAAGGCAGATGAGCCTATTGTGGCCTATCCGTTCTCAGGAACGGAATACACATACTACACCCCGCGTGAAGTAGGATTTACGATCAATATTTTGGAAAGGTTCTGTGCGCAGTGCTGATCAGATTATTTCTCTGGATAGTTGCACAACTTGGTCGAAGCGGCATCGATACAATACTCCCGCGTAATCCCACAGCGCCGCACGTCGGATGACCCGGTCCGGGTGGTGGGTTTACTTGGTCCCTCTGATTTCGAATACCTGATCGCCCTTCTTGCCATCTCTCGACTAGGTCACACAGTCCTTCTTTTATCAACCCGCATTGCAGAAGATGCCTACGTCAGCCTGATCGAGAACACGAAAGCATCATTCCTCATCGCCTACCCCAGCTTTCAGGATGTGGCCAAAAGCATAGCAAGCCGAACGGGAATTGTGATACAGCAGGTCTTGGTGCGCGATGACTATGTCAACTCGCCTACAAGTGATGCAAGACTGCCTGAAGCTCAACTGGATGGATTAGTCGAGACGAAGCACATTACCTGGATTATTCACTCCAGCGGATCTACTGGTCATCCGAAACCGATTTACCAGACTCATTCCGGAGCGTTAAAGAACTATGCCAATAATTTCGGTCTAAAGGGCTTTATTACCCTGCCCCTTTTCCACGCTCATGGGATCAGCTGTCTCTTCCGGGCTGTTCATGCCCAGAAGCTAATCTACATGTACAACGCGGATCTTCCCTTGACGGGGACTCATTTACTTTCCACACTCCTTGAACACCCGGAAATTGAGGTTCTTTACGCTGTGCCTTATGGCTTGAAGCTGCTTTCAGAGTCAGAAGAGAGCTTGAAGGTGCTGGCACGACTGGAACTCGTCATGTTTGGCGGCTCCTCTTGCCCAAAGTCGATCGGCGACAAGCTAGTCCAGAATGGAGTCCGTCTTGTTTCCCACTATGGGACGACAGAAACAGGCCAACTCATGACTTCCTTCCGGGACCGGTCTGATTTGGATTGGGACTATGTCCGACCCGGTCCCTCGCTATTGCCATATTTACGCTGGGAGGAACAAATGCCCGGTATCTACGAGCTCTGTGTACTGGAAGGCTGGCCTTCCAAGGTTGCCAGCAATCGTCTGGATAATTCATATGCTACCAAGGATCTTTTTGAGAAACATCCGACAACCCCCAATGCCTGGCGATATTACGCACGGCTAGACGATACACTGGTTCTTGAAAACGGCGAGAAAGCAAATCCATTGGTGATTGAAGGTGTCGCCCGTAATCATCCCAACGTGGCCGAGGCGATTGCATTTGGCGCAAACAGGCCCCGACTCGGCGTATTCTTGGTTCGTGCCGACAATTCTATCAGTGAGACAGACGCGCAAGTCATTGAGTCTGTATTCCCCGCGATTGAGAAGTGCAATGCAGAGTCACCTGCATACGCTTACATCTCACGAGACATGATTCGTGTGCTGCCTACGGATACGGTATATCGAAAGACTGACAAAGGGACCGTCATTCGCTCTGCTTTCTATCGCGACTTCGCGGAGCAGATCAATCACGTCTATGACAAGGAAGACGCTGGCGGAGATCAAATTCTAGAGGGTCCTGATTTGATTGCATTTCTTCGCGAGAGCCTTCTTGACCTGGCTCCTATCGATCGATCTACCCTACAGGATACCACGGATATCTTCAGCCTAGGGGTGGATAGTTTACAGTCTCTTCGCCTACGCAGCACCATTTTGAGGACACTGAGTTTGGGCGGCCAGAAGCTGTCCCAGAACTTCGTCTTTGAGAATCCATCACTACAAGCCATGGCAGAAGAGCTGACTCGTCTGCGCTTGGGGCAAGACCATCATCAATATTCGGTTGAGGAGCGCATGTCAGGTCTTATTGAGAAGTACAGCCACAGTTTCAAGCCCCACGTTCCAGTCCCAAGAGAGTATGATGGTGAACACATCATCGTGACTGGTGCCACAGGGTCTTTGGGAGCGCATATTGTAGCGCAATTGATCCAAACGGACACGGTCCGCAAGGTTTACTGTCTTGTTCGCGCTGCATCGTCACTATCTGCTTTGCATCGCGTACGCCAATCCTTACACACTCGCTCTCTGTCATCTAGCATCTCTCCTCACGCAGAACGGAAGATCGTTGCCTTACCAGCTGATCTTTCCAACCCTCATCAACTGGGTCTAGAGACAGCCGCTTATGAGCAGATCACCAGGTCCGTTACAGCAGTCATCCACTGTGCGTGGTCAGTTAATTTTAATTGGTCTCTGGAGAGCTTCGAGAAGAGCTGTATAGCAGCCACTCGTAACTTATTGGATCTTTGTCTGGAAACGCGTGGCCCTGCCCCAGCCAATTTCTCCTTCTGTTCATCGGTCAGCACAGTTGCCCGGACTCCAGGCAACTGGGTTACAGAGACACTTCCTGAATCACTCAGATATGCCCAGGGCATGGGGTATGCGCAATCAAAACTCGTGACAGAACATATTGTCAACCGTGCTTGTCACCAAGCTAAGATGACCGCCCGTGTTCTCCGCGTAGGCCAGATCATTGCAGATACCGCCTATGGGATTTGGAACGCTACAGAAGCCATTCCAATGATCTTTCAAAGTGCGGAAACGATCAAAGCACTTCCGGAACTAGAGGATATCCTCTCGTGGACCCCGGTTGACACTGTTGCAGCCAGCATTATCGAGCTGACCGTGGCCCCCACCGCGGCAGAGGTCATGAATGTCACAAATCCAACACTGAATCATTGGTCTCGCGATCTACTCCCTCTTTTGAAGCAAGCTGGTCTAGAATTCGAAGCAGTCCCCAAACGAGAGTGGCTGAATCGCCTCCGCAGCTCAAACCAAGATCCTGATGTCAACCCCCCAATTAAACTGCTCGAGTTTTTCGAGAGCAAGTACGACAATGATTCCCCGAGCCGTGTTCTCCTCTACGATACCAAGCAGAGTCAAGCGGCATCCCCAGCTCTTCGCCAAGTATCGGGCCTCACCCCAGAACTGGTGGCTCGCTTCATCAAATACTTCCGCCGCCAATGCTGGTCTACGTCAAAAGCAACCGGCACCTCGCCCCAGCCACGAGATGTCATCTTCCTCACAGGACCCTGTGGCTGTGGGAAAAGCACCGTAGCTCATGCCCTGTCTCAACAGTTTAACATCCCCATTATCGAAGGAGATGATCTGCATTCGCATAGCTCTCGCCAGAAGATGGCAAACAATATCCCTCTCACAGACAACGATCGCTGGGACTGGCTCGCGCATATTCGGGGAGCCATAATGGATCGGCTGCAGCGGTCAACTGCCCCCGCATTGGCTGTGACCTGCTCGGCATTACGGACAACCTACCGTGATGAACTCCGCCGCTTGTCCCAGCTGCTGGATTTCCCCGTCAACGTCACATTCCTGCATCTCGATGTCGGCAGGGACAACAGATTGCAGTTGAAGGATCGCCTACTCGCCCGTACCGCGGAGGAGGGCCATTACATGGCGTCGACGATGGTAGACTCGCAACTTGATGTGTTGGAGTACCCTGATGCAGCAGAAAGAGATATCATTGTGGTCGATGGGAGTGGGTCCAAGGAGAGAATGCTCCAAGATGTGGAAGAAACCGTCCGGAAACTACTGATTTGACTGCCATTTCTTTTTGTCTATATATGAATTTGAGATTTGGGGGGGTTTTTTTTTTGCCTCCGATGTGAATAGATGAACAATGTGTCTACCTGTTCTTTCTAGAAATTTCAGTTTTGATCTCTCTATATTACTCGACATGGATAAAAACATCTTCTCTAAGTAGCTTTGGATTATGGAATGTTCCGTCTTACGAGACTGCTCCTGAATCACCTACCCAACTAGTGGTGAGGGGATCTGGGTTGGGTTTATGTGTACTGCCAAGGGAAGTAGTTGAGAAATATTAGAACACGACAAAAAGGAAAAAGTAGTGGTCACAAGTGAGAAATGAGCACAGGGTCCCGTGTCCCAGCAACCTGAGGTGTCTCCTCCCCGAACCTCGACTCCAGCTTCGTCTCCCCAATCCACTACTTTCTCGAGACTCCCTATCATTCCCTTCATCCCCCACGTCCCCCATCCGCCAAGCCCCTACATCCAGACTTCTCCAGAAAGTTTACTGCCGACAAAGCCAAAGCGCAAGTACGGAACGAAAGCTTAAAGGGATTCTTCGAAACTTGGGCGGATATGCGGCGGAAATCAGCAACACCATCCACACAGTACGCCACCGACACGTTCGGTCGAAATTAGTGCCACTACATCTGAGGGGGGGGATATGGACCTCGGATGGTAAATGACTGAGTAGACGCAGCTAGCATCTAGCGACAAGATCGACAAGGTCATGAAGCTCTACCCCGCAATAATACCTCACCACTACTGTCATGCGGGTACAGTATTCCCCGGAATCCTCCCGAGCTGGGGGATCTTGGCGTGCGGAAAAGTATCCTGGGCGACGCTATGGGGAAACCCCAGCACGGCAGATGTCTTTGGAGGCGTTAACCTGGTGCATGGAGTAAATTTCCGGTATGGGGTTGGCTCAGAAGGGGTCATGGCTGACCCGTTTTCCGCTTGTTTGCCCACCCCTATTGCCCCCCGCCCATGTTGATGGTGTGATATATATACTAAGCTGGGGTAAAACTGTTCCAATGTTTTCGCAGCAGCAGGTTCTGTCACAGTTTTGTGCTAGCAATTGTCTGACAGACTACCGGCACCATGGCGGCCCTCAATTCTCCTTTGAAAAACCCAGCGGATCTTGACCTCGTTGACGAGAAGATGCGCGACCCGGACCATGTGGAGAGCGTTCTCAGTGTTGTTGCTATTGACAACATTCAGGTCCTTGGGCTGAAGGCCGAGGATGCTGAGTTCTACACTAGCTATCCCCCAGAGGCTCGGAAGAAGCTTCTACGAAAGGTTTGTGCCTTAATTTGTACCTAGGCGTTGTTACTCGTACTAACGTGTTTTTATTCTGTAGATTGATGTCCGCTTGATTCCTATGCTCTCCATCCTCTATTTGATCTCACATCTTGACCGAGCAAATATCGGCAATGCTAAGATTGAAGGGTGAGTTTTTGAATCACTTTTTTAATTACCTATATTTGCAGTCAAGATACCAATTTGCCTATTGCTTTTCCCCTTCATATTTCTCCAGGCCACATGGCTAACCTGAAACAGCTTGACTGAAGACCTGGGCCTCACGGGCCTTCAGTGGAACATTGTCCTCAGCATCTTTTTCATCCCATACGTACTTCTCGGTAAGATAGACCTCGAAATATTGGATTATAATGGCCGAAACTGATGATTTCGAAGAGGTGCCTAGTAACATGCTGCTAAAGAATTTCTCCCGGCCGTCTGTATATCTTGGGATTCTGATCACCGTCTGGGGGATCATTATGACGCTGACGGGCATCGTGAAGAATTTTGCCGGGCTAATGGTGACAAGAGTTTTGTTGGGTACTTTTGAGTATGCCCAAGCAAGGTCTCATCCGTTTAATTCGAACCGAAACTGACATGCTACTTCGTGCAGAGCAGGTTTCTTCCCCGGTGCGGTCTACCTGTGCACTTTCTGGTATATGCCCAAGGAACTCTCGACCAGAATTGCGATCTTCTACTGTGCCAGTGCCCTATCGGGAGCGTTCTCTGGTCTCCTAGCGGCAGGAATCGCCCAAATGGATGGGGTTGGCGGACAGGAGGGTTGGCGATGGATCTTCCTCCTCGAGGGCATTGGCACTGTTATCTTGGGCGTGTTGTGCTTCTTCTTCTTGATTGACTCGCCAAAGAGCTCAGGTAAATGGCTGGATCCTGAGGAAATTCGCTACCTCGAGGTGCAGCACTTCATCAAGGAAGGCGGCCATTTTAAAGAGGAGAGGAAGAAGACCTCATGGAAAGATATCCGCGGTATCATGCTGAACTGGAGAATGTACATGCTCGCCTACATCCTCCTCTGCCAGTCCGCTTGCTCATACGGTTCGCCCCCTCGCCTTTCCTCCTAAGAAGAAACCGCATACTGAATCTAAACAGGAACCAAGTTCACCCTCCCCACTATCACCAAAGCCATGGGATTCCAAGATACCAACGCTCAACTCATGACCGTACCCCCCTACGTCGCCGGAGCCATCTCCGCCGTCTTCTTCTCCGTACTCTCTGACCGCTTCTACTGGCGAATGCCCTTCGTCGTTATTCCGTTCTGCCTCGTCACAATCGGTTACGCAGTTATCATATCCTTCGACGGAAAACTGAAAGAGAACGTGGGCCCGGCCTTCTTCGCCGTGATCCTGACCTGCATGGGTATCTACCCCATCCATCCGGCAACCACCACCTGGACCGCGAACAACCTGGCCCCCTCCGGCCGCCGTGCAATCGGCCTCGCCTTCAACATCTGCATTGGCAATATCGGCGGTGTGGTTGGTAGCTACATGTACCTTGAAAAGGAGAGCCCCAAGTACTACACGGGATTTGGTTTGTCGTTGGCATTCGGCGCGTCCGGACTCATCGTGGCTCTATTGCTGGAACTCTCGCTTGTATGGGGGAACAAGAAGAAGGCGAAATTATCCGAGGCAGAGGTCAGGGAGATGTACAGTGACGATGAGCTATTGGCGATGGGTGACAAGTCTCCTCTGTTCAAGTATACTTTGTAAACCCCCACCTTCCTCCTCCTATTCCATCTTCCCCCCCCGGATTGTCCTCTCTACTTAACAATACGAATGTTTAACCAAACTGGAATATAATCATTCATGGCCTCTTACGGTAATCCCAACCGATTCAATCCTATTCATACATACATTCATCACCTAAACCCAATTCATAGTATACACATCCCCTCAATAAAACCTTAGATATACAGAGTATATACCCATATACGAAGGACAAAACGAACCTAGACCTCCCCAACAACCCCTCTTCCCCCCAAACTCCCCACAACTCCCCCCTTCAACCTCAACATCCTCTCAATCTCCCCGGCCTCCAACCCCTGCCGATCCCTCATTCCAAGCACCTGCCGAATCGTAACCGCATCCAGAAACTCCCTTCCCGCGAAACTCCCCTTCCCCACCATCTCGGCCTCCGCCTCCGCCCGTTTCGCGATCTGCTGGCGCGCCGTTATCACTAGCATGGCTGGGTTCGTCGGCGTTGCGGCGGGGAAGATGCTCCCGTGCGTTGGCCCTAAGGCCGCTCCGGTCAGTATCCCTGTCCCTGTCCCTGATCCGGAGGGGTTAACGTTAACGGAGCGGGTGTTGACGGTGCTGGAGTGGGAGAGGGTGGGCGCGGGGGTTACGGGGCCGATGCTGCGGAGGGAGGCGGCGAAATCGGGGTCGCGGCCGTCGAGGTCGATTGCTGGATGTGTTTTGATTTTGTTTAGTTAGGGTGGCGATATAATTGGGGGAAGAGGGGAGCGAATGGGGGAGAGATACCGGCAGATTTTGTGGTGGAGGGTTGTTCTTTTGAGTGGTATTTTGGGCCTGGCGGAGGAGGTCGTCGTTCTCCGGGTGGTGGTCTTGACGTTTGTGGTGGTGGTGGTGGTGGTTTTGTGGATTGGATGGGAGAGGCGGAGGTGGGTTGTTTGGGGTACTGGCGTCGTGAGGCTGCCTGGGCGGCGGATCGGGCGGGTTTTGAAGCGGATGTACCCATTGTGAAGATATTGGTGGTCGTTTGGGGTTTGTTGATGGGGATCAAGCCGGATGATTGAATGATTTGAGGATATCTCTTTTGAAGATGGACTAGCCCGAATTGGACAGTCACACCGATGACGTCAGATGCTAGTCTTTCCAATACACTTTACAACTTGGGTGGTTGAATGGGAAATCTGATACATTGCTAATTTTATAATGCTAAGAAAATGTACTGCTACATAACCTAAAAAAGATTCCAAGGTAAATCAATCTACTCGTGAGTCTCGCCATACATCCACTAAAAGACAAGGTAGCTAGCTAGCTATGAGTAGTTCATCGAAGGCCTGCAAGACGTCTACCCTGTACCTCACTCAATGCGCGGCTACCGCTGATGAATGCAACGGTACCCACCGCAGCGACCGCCGGAAGCACCTGGAATAGAGTCCAGTGGGTATAGTACAGGAAGAAAATTCCCTCAATCGAGAGGAGCGAGCCCAGGAACACGGCGTGGGGAATAGGGGCGGATTGGATAGCTGTAGGGAGGTGACGGAGGTTGGCACCGAGGAGAAGCCACTAATTCGGAACAATTGGTCAGTCCGGGCATGTGCGATTGAAAGGAAAGGGAGGAGGCGCACCGAAACACCCAGGATCGGGAGGGCAGCAAGCACCAGCGCAATAAACGCCAAGCTGATCACAACTGGCGGGTTTTGGGGGTCGCCCTTAAAGATATGGTGGATCTCCGGGAGTTTTCCGTATCGCGAGACCTCGTAGGTGGGGACGGGTTCATCTGGGTTGCGATCCAAGGATAATTGAAAAGCGGCTCCATCATAGGCCGCGGCGCTGCCGAAGGAACCGATCAGGAGTCTGGCATCGAGTGGTTTCGAAGCGGAGAGGAATTGAGTGGGGAGGTCTTTCCTGGTCTTAAGGCGTTGTGGCTGTTAGCAGTGTGGACGAGGAGGTGCGGTTGGGGATGGATGCGATCGTACCAACTCCAGTCGCGATTTGCCATTCTCTTTCACGTCGAATGGATAAGAGATATCCAGCCCGGACTCCGAGTCTTGGAGAAGAAGGAACACTTGGTGTGCGCGCTTTGCGGACTTTCCTTCCTGCGCTGTGAGGGTGACCTTGAGGGTATCTGCGGATCTGAGGGAGACGGGTTCGGAGAGGGCCTTGTTGCTGGCGATTCTGTAGTTGAGAGAGAGAGAAAAATCAGTTATACAAAATCTCATTGGATGAAAGTTCTTGATGTAGAATAGGAACTCACGCAAGCTTCGATCCAGCACCGACTCCGGCGCCCTTGGCTTGAACTGACACGGTGGCATCAATAAACCCCCAAGTGGCGGCGGCGGCGGAGTGAGTTGCGGTCGAGGCCAGCACTGAAAGCTGGAGAAGGGTGTGCCACCACTGCATCTTGAAGCCAATACCCAA
The DNA here is from genome assembly GCA_027569095.1 of Aspergillus conjunctus. Classification (NCBI taxonomy): domain Eukaryota; kingdom Fungi; phylum Ascomycota; class Eurotiomycetes; order Eurotiales; family Aspergillaceae; genus Aspergillus; species Aspergillus conjunctus. The sequence continues at coordinate 645 of JAPDEL010000063.1, read as the reverse complement.
GTGAGTGAACAGGATGAGAAGAGGAGCTGCGTGGTGGTAGAGGCGGAGAAAGGACAAGTTGTTGTTGTAGACCCGTGGATTTTCTTTTACAGTTAGTTCCAATACATTGTTCTGTAATTACCACTCACAGTGCCGTTCAAGCACACAAGAAACCACGCTGGTCATTCCTAACTACTTCCTTTCGATTTTTTTTTCTTTCTCCCTCTAAATTATTCTCCCATATCCTGCACTCACTCAGTTCCCTTTATTATTTTATCTGTTACTTCTATTATCTATATTTCCTCCCCCTCGCCCCCCCCCCCTTCCTATTTTTTTCTACTCTTGGCAACGGTGGCTTTGCTTTTATCTTATCTTCACTTCTAGTTTCCTTTCTCCAGTGGCATGACAAAAGTATTCGTTATAACAATCTGACCGCCTACTATAGCAGTTCTAGTGACTGCTGTTTATGGTATCCAGTTGGCTGATATAAGTGGAGATCCCGAATACTTTTGTCACCCTACTGTAATTACCTACCTTGACTGGTACAGTGGGGTGACATAAGTTTCTTAACCCCCCTTTATCGTACCAAGACGCTAAATCTTGACCGCTTTCCTAAATTCTTGACCGCTTTCCCAATTAGATTAAGATGAAGCTATTCTGACCTTA